>QZWT01000049.1:0-14032 GCA_004114315.1 Cochlonema odontosperma
TTACGGCAATCTTGGATACGCGCAAAAACTCCAGTAACGCCTCCAAAGAGCCGAGTGTGGATGCTTGGACACTGACTCCCTTCCCGGACTTGTCGAGGGAGTTGTCGAGGGTCTGCAGATCCGACATTACGTCATCCATCAAATCCTCCTCATCGTCTTCTGGTCCAACGACCAGCAGCCTAGATCCTGCAATCGCTTTCTCCAAGTCGGGTGCAGATATTTTCACTCCCATAGCGGCTTTGATAGACTTGTGATGCACATATGCAGACTACACACGCAAAATGACACTCCGCAACGCATGCCCGCCAGCCGCGTTTACCTTGATGCGAAGCTCACGCATAGGCTGAGGCGTTAACAGCGCACGGATGTTTGTGACAATAGGTCCGTTTAGGCCGCACAGGACAATGCGGTCGTTTTCATGCAGTACGCCGTTGGATAGCACCACGTCAATGGTTGTGCCCAGCCCCTCGATCACTTTTACTTCCAGCACCGTGCATTCCAGCTCCGACAAATACATCAGCTTGTCGCTCATGCGTGTTTGTGTCAAGAACACCAAAAGATGTAGAAGGTCGGGCACGCCCTCGCCAGTTACCGCAGAAGTCGGGATAAGCGACACATTGCGTGCGTAGTTCTTGTTGTTGTAGTACGCTTGTGCGTTCAAGCCCTGTGTGACCGAGGTTATCACCACGACAGCCGCGTTGCTGTGCATACCTGCTCGCTGAAGGCCAAAATCGTTTTCTCCAAACGGTCCTCGAACTCGCGGCACACATGCGCCTTCTGAAGCTTGATCGTATCCTGGAAAGGCGCGTCCGGATGAGGTTCCCAGCCGTATATTCGGTCAATCTTATTCAGCGCAACAACAAATGGCGTCTTGCGTTCTCTCAGCAAGCGGATAGACTCCAGCGTCTGCGGCTCAAGACCGTGCTGGTGACGTGGTGAGTGTGCGTCGCCAATCCACACCGTCGCACTTACCATGATATCCACCACTAGTACAGCAATGTTGCATAGCGACGAACCACGAGAGCGCAGATTGGTAAACGACTCGTGACCCGGCGTGTCGATCACCAGCAGACCCGGAACCTTGTATGCCTCCTCCGCCGTCTTCCCCGTTAGCGCATGAAGCGACTGGCGGCGGGTGCCCACCTTGGGAATTCGTTCAGTTTTTTTGATAATGTTCTCGATCGGGAAATAGGTGGCGCCAATCTGCTGTGTAATGCCACCGGCTTCTCCTTCTTGCACGTTCGTCTGTCGAATCTTGTCTAGCAGCTTGGTTTTGCCAGTGTCTACATGTCCCAAAATCACACAGATAGGCGATCTTAAATCTCCAGATGCTGCCGCTTTGGCTGCTGCAATCTTTTGCTTCGTGCTTAGTCGCGCGTTTGCAGGCGCAGGCTTAGCAGCACCGCCTCTACCAGCTAGCACACGTGAATACATCTGCAAATGCAAAGCGGCACTGTGGAAGTGGAATTACGTTGCTTTTCCGCTAAGTTGGCAGTAGCAGAGCCAGAGTCTGAATCTTCGCTATCCGAGTCACCCGAAGCATTTGAAGACGCGTGTGGCTCTGATGGGGGTCGCTTTTCTTCGTCTGAAGTCAAGTCCCAGCTCTCCTTCACTCCTGCTTCGTCCTCAGACGATGCATCCCAGCTGTCTTTGACCGAGTCTTCAGCATCTAGCAGCGTTACAAACAATTCCATGGCAGGAAACCATCTACCTTTCTCTGTGCTTACGACTGGCACGTGCACAGCTGCTGCTTCTTCCTCCTTCTTTGCTTTCGACTTCTTTTTATTGTCGTACACTACCTTCTTTTTCGGGCCTTTGTCCGCCTCTTCTAGCGCGGCAATTCGTACTCCTGACTCTAGCAGCTGTTGCAACCTTTGTTGTGCATGCAACTGTGCCTCCTTTTGCGCTTTCGTTAGCAACTTGCCGTCTTTTCGCAGCTGTTCTCGCTTCAACTACACTATCAGCCAGACACTCTACACACCCCTTCCTCTTACCCGCTCTTTCTCTTTCTTCTTTAGCCTAATCTCTTCCTTTTGACGTTCTTCTTCCGCGCGCTCTGCTTCTTCCTTTTCCTCTCGCAGTCTCTCCTCTTCTTCCAACCGCTTCATTTCCCTTTCTGCTGCTTGCTGTGCCTCTAGCATTTTCTACGAAATGACATTTCGTGTGCTACGCATCGACAAGTACCTTTAGTGCAGCAATCGGGGCGCCCTTTTTCTTTCCCTTTGCTGCAGGCTCAGGCTTTACCTCCTCTGCAGCAGTGGCAGCGCCTGGTGTTGTTCCCGCCTTTTTCTTATTCTTTTTGTTGGAAGCGGCTTTGGCATTGGAGTCGCCTTCGCGGGCTGCGCCATCCGTTGCCTCTTGTGTCACTGCGGTCGATGGTTCAGTTGCAAGCGTAGCAGCAACACTGGCGTCTTGCGTCTGTGTTTTCTTCTCCTGTGCTTGCTTCTTCTTCGCCTCTTTTTGGCGCTCCTTCTTTTCACGTTCCTTCTCCTTCTTACTCTTGATAGTGATGTGTGGACTATCGTCATCAGCACTTTGGTTGCCACTCGTTATAACCGCAGGTTTTTCCTGCTCCTTCTCCTTCTTCTTCTTATTCCGTTTGATCTGAGCCATCAGCCCGCCCGCATTTTCCTCTTCGGCCTCTCCAGTGTGCGCTGCCGATGGTTCCTCTTCAGTGCGATCTGTAGCAGACGGGGTAGCACCAGATTGCCCTTCAAGCTCTTGCAGGTCCTTCTCAAACTCCTCATCCCTGTTCAATGTTAGTACTATAGACTGAGGACACAATGATGAGACCAAAAGTCGTCTTGCTTCTTCCCCTTTTTCTTTGGCGGCATGTTGTCGGGAACGCGGAAAATCGCCGTTTCACTGTGCTTTCGTGGCGGCACACGCTCACTCTCGAGACAATCCTTTGCTGGCCTACTTCGCATTTTCATTCACAATGCTGCTGCAGCTAAGACTCGCTAACAAACAAAAAAAGCAAACAAATACATACAACTGCCTCAAAAAATGCCAGTAGAACAAACACCAGAGGTATCTGTTTAGCAAACTACATGTATTTGTTGCAAACAGTCTAAGTACCTATTTGTTTGCTTTATGTTTTGTATTCGACAAACAGTTTGTATTTGTAGCGAGCCTTACAATCGCGCGTGATTGTCAGTTGCCTCCTCTCCTTGTTACAACATATTCGAATGGCTGTATTCGCTTTGGTGCTGTGACCTATGGATTTCTTCCACTTCAACATCCTGGAAACGCTTCATCCATTCATGTGCATGCGTGAACACGCCGCGAATCTCGTTTAACTCCATGCTACCAACACCATCCATCTGTATCCCGCCGCGTGAGGGAGGCGATCGGTGTTTGCCGAACGCGTAGGCGTGCTCGTGTAGCAGCAGCAGTACCTGTACATGGCTTTCCTCAAGCAGCAATTCAAGACCGTCACGAATCTTCGCTTGTCGGGCCTCTCGAAAGTCCTGAATCAAGCGGCGAAGCTGTCCTGTACTTTCTAGGTCATCTGCGGCTCTTGCATTCATTGGTTGATAGGCACCCATTGAGGAGAGGAGAGGAGAAGACATACTCGTTTAGGTAGATCAGCGCAATCTCCAAATAGTGAAATGGCACCTGTGTGAACTTCTCATTCGTCGTCTCCTCTATGATCCATTTCTGCAGCGAGTCTGTAACGGGACCCCCTTTCAACCACCCACGAGCACAACAGTGACCTACCGATGTTCAGCCATTCCGGAGCCAGCATGCGACATCTTCGTCTCTTTTTCAACATCACTGCTAGCCACAGTGGCACCTTGGTGGCGCGCAACGGGTCGAAAGGACCGACATCTCCCTAACAACAGAGCATTGCCACTCTGCTTACGCAAACCTCTCCGCTCACCGAGATCAAGCTGAACCCGGGCGCGCGGAAATTCGGCGTGATATCAACCAAACTATTTTCAGCGAGAAATTCCAGTTCCTCAGGCAAAATATCGCGTCCAGGCGCGGCGCACATCACGGACCTGCGGTGTGTGACAGCGAAAAGTCTGGCCACACCGTCGAGCTGCAAAAATGACGAAGACGCCAACGCCCGAACTGAAAAAGTAGGGACACGCTGTGCGCCGCGATGCTCGCTGTGATGCTCACCGCTCGCAAGGTTTATGGACAAGCGGCTGCAGCTGACCTTAAACGGCAATCGCAAGCTTACCGGTGTGTTGCGAGGCTACGATCCTTTTCTCAACCTCGTGCTGGACCTGGCCGAGGAGGAGCTGAAGGCTGGTGAAAAGCTGCCTTTGGGAATGATTGTAGGCTGACAATGCTTCGTCTCCGCTTCTCACACATCCCAGATGATCAGAGGAAACAGCGTGGTGTCCATGGAGCCCATGGAGCGGGTGATGTAGATTTTAGCAAAATGAGCTACTACTACTATACTACCTCCCTCTCTCCTGCTGCTTCCACTCACAGACTGAAAAGCACACTTCTACCACTGTTTAATAGTCATACACAGGACGAGTCAGTCATGCGACAGACCCTAACTATGACGCACTCGTAGCCATTAATACCGCATGTTCCGGCTGCTCCGTGAATGTTTTGCCGCGACGTCCCCCTCGCCGACCCCGACCACGGCGTCGTCCCTCCTCCGTCACCGCACTCTCCAGCTCCTCCGTATACTGGTGCGTCTCACCACCCTGCGGAGTAGCGTCAGCTGGTCGCATTGTCAGACGATTTCCCATAAACAATTCGTTATCAAACATGGTTGCATCCTCTGCGAGCTGCGCGTCGACAAAATCCACATAGCAGAATGGCTTCCGTTTGCCCGTGTTCCGGTCCACGATGAAATGCACCTTTTCAACACCCCGAAACCATTCTTTGAAATCGTTTTCCTGGATCAACGGGCCGGTCAGTCCACCGATCCATAGCGTGCATGTGTTCAGCCCTTGTGACACACCATTGGCACCGGCCCCGTTGGCGAACAGCATTTCTCTATTATTCCAATCGCACTCGTTTTCAGCTTCTGCCGTGTGCCTCCAGTCTGCGTCTAGCATTTGCTGTGGGTACTCGCCCCTTGCAGCTAGGTTGTGGTTGGTCTCCTCAGAGACATGCTGCGTGTCGTGAAATCCATTGGCGAGAGGCATTGTCCATGGATGGACCTGAGTTTGGTATGTGTCTACGCCGTTTACCCACTGCTTGAAGTGTTCCTCCTTGCTGTCCTCTTCAACAAATGGCTCGGGCTGCGTGGCTGCAACCTGGGCAATTTCTGCGTAGTCGTTCATCGAGTTGCTACGGCGGCCATTTGCACTGTTTGTAGCCTGTTGCGTGCTGGTGGACGTGAATGTCTCAGTATGCGCACGAATGTGTTTAGGGGCAGCGGTGGTCGTGGGATCCACGCGATATTCTGCAGCAACAGAGACATGCTGCTGCACGTACTCGGTGTCATTCGCCTGTTTCTCGCCGACGACCAACGGCGTAGGTTGCTCTTGGATCTCAGACGCTGTGTGTGCTATTCGGCCAGTGTGAATGGCCATTACGAATGCTTGTGCGATAAAGGAGGAAGAGGATACCTTGCTTCTGTCCAGCGCGATTCATCTTCACGGCCATGCCCTTCAGCAAGCAGCCGTTGCGCTGCAGCGCAGACTCGAGGTGCTCAGCAGACGCGAAGTCGACAAAGCAGAAAGGACGCTGACGACGTGTCTTGCGATCATACATGAACTTGATGTTAGTGATCTACAAAAAGGTGTCGTAAGAATGAGAACAAGAGTGTGGGCACGCGCATACACCCGCGTTTGCCGAATCAAGGAATTCCCGCAGATCTTCTTCCAGCACCAGTTGATTGAAAAACCCTCCGATCCAAAGCGTGTGCGTAGCCACAGTGTCCTCCTTCGCTGCTGGCGGAGCCGGGATTGCTTGCTCGCGATGCAAGGCGTTGGAGGCTCCATCACTTGCACGCGGATCAGTGCACGTCTGCGTGACTGTCTGATCTACAGTGCCGTTTGCCAGCACACCCTCGCTGATAAGCGTGACATCTGGATGTGTAGCCATCAGATCCGCCAAGTCCGCATGCGATATCAGCGGACGTCTTTCCTCTTCCTCCTCCTGATCCAACGGCGCGGGAGTAGCTATAGTCAACGGATTGCCAGTGACCAAACTGTACGTGCTCGGGTTCCAGTCATTTGCTACTGCTAGGTGCTCGTTTGAACGCTTAAGGTCAGCGTCTTCCCAGGAGTCCTGTACGTTTTCGAAAGGGTGCATTGTTGAGGCATAGCCATTGTGGGTTGTCTGCTGCTGATGCCATGGGTACACAGATGCTTCCTCTGCCGGTTGTAATTCTTCATTCGCCACATCCGAAACGCCTAGTTCATTGTCTTGCGGGTTCTCGTAGGGATACCCTTCTGCTTGCATGATTGGGTACGTGTTCGAATAAGAGACACTATTGTTGCGACCTGTCGATGTGGTTCACGCGAATCAGCGCTGCTTCGTTCACCCGCCTACAGCTTACCAAGATCTGCCCGTGTCCCAGCTCGATTCAGCTTGATGATATGGTTTTTCAGGATCTAGAGAAGCGTTCATGCTCAGACCCATGTGTATTCTCTTCAGCTACCAACCTTTCCGCTCAGTTTCATTCCCTCCTCGGCGGCGAGTGGCGACTCGAAATCAACGAAACAAAATGCTCGCTGCTTGCCGGTGGCTCGATCAAACATAAGCTTGACTCTCACGATCTACACCAGCCATCGTTGTCAGCTCGCCACACTCTTTCCCACAAACAGATCATCACCAGCTCCGATAGTGCACCAAAAAAGTTGCGCACATCATCTTCCGACACAGAGTCATTGTAGAATCCACCCATCCAGAGCGTGCTGGGATTCGTGCTAATCTACGCAGCGTATCAGTCGTCGATCGACACCGCTCATCACTGTCCTACAATTGCCTGATTGGAACGCGACAGCTCAATGATCTGTGGAGCCGACCAAGTGGGCGTCTGCGGAACCGTCCGATCCAGCACCCACTGACCAGATATCCCGTTCTCAGCAAGCGTGCTCGTCCACGCCGAGTTTTCCAACTTATGCTGCCACGTAGCCGCGGAAGGTGTCGCGGACTCAGTCACACCTGGAAAAGAGGAAATAGCAGCCACGGGTTGCGTTCGATACTGCTCGCCAGCACGGTTGATTTTAACCAAGTTTTGCTTGAACGAACGGCCGGTAAACATCATTGCCTGAAGCAGTGAATCTTCGTCCTCAAAATCGACAAAACAAAATGCGCGCTGTTGACCAGTGTGATGATTGTACAAAAGCTTCACTGCCCTGATCTAGCAACGCGTCACGCCCATGTTCCCGTCAAGGTGAGCTACAAAACACAGCCCGCCCGCACTTGCCTTGGCGGAGAGGTCACCAAAAAAATCGGCAATTTCTTCTTCGGTATACGTGTCATTGTAAATACCACCTAGCCAGAGGCGATACTCGTCCTACACCCCAAGCGACATTAACAACAGCATCGTATATCGCGAGGATGCTTGCATTAATAGGCTGTTTGATCATCTGTGGCTCCATTGCATAGTTATCCAGAATTGCCATGGCATCCTCAGTCTGCTCCTTCGTCGCAAACTCCAGCACTTCGTCCTCCAAGGGCAGCTCTGGCAACTGCTTGTCGAAACTCGCCGCGCTTTGCGCTCCAGCCTCGCGTCCATTATCGCACACTTGGTCCAGCACATCTGATACCTCATGATAAGCCAACAAATGACACCTGCACGTCCGATAGGTTACCGGTAATGCCGGACTGCGCTAGTCGAATACGGATAGGCCGTCCACGCAATAAGCAACCACTTAGTGCAAGTGCACGATCCCGGGTGTCGCGCGATGTAAAATCTACAAAGCAATACGGCCGTTGCTTTTTCTTCTTTTCGTCCCATAATAATTTAACATGTGAAACCTAGTGCGATATCACTCTTTGCCCCAAACAGAATGTGCCTACTCCACCCGGTTCACCGCCGAAAAACACTCGAATCTCCTCTTCCGTGATCGGCACGTCAAAGAATCCGCCCACCCAGAGAGAAAACGGGTTCTCAGCTTCATCCGTTTTCGTCGGTGCTTTGTCTAGGGCCAACGAAGCGTCCAGTGGACTGTCAATCTTTTCGGCAAATGAATCCGCTGCTTTGGGAACGAACTCGGGTGCGGACACCCAGGTTTTGTCGATGGGTGATGAAATAACAGGAATGGACTGCTGCAGCACCAGCATAGGCGGCTTATGCGCAGCAGGCGACGAAAGTGACGCGCGTGCTGGTTTTAGCAACGGGGACGCTAAGTGCTCGCCGATAGCCTCGCTCTGCACAGACACAGCAACAGGCTTGGACTTGGGAGCAACTGAGTGATTTGGTATACTGCGAAGCAATGGTACAGGTGTCGGAGTGAGTGGTGCCACCAGCGCTGATCGATCAACGGTCAAGAATCCGCTCTGCATAGAAGCATGATCACCGTTTGTGGTCACACTGGTAATCGACAAACGAGGTGGCAGCATTTTAGGTGCTGCTTTTGGTGAATCATGCCATGTTGAATATCGTATCATCTTGTCTTCTCCCGAGTCGCCATTCGCCTGCTCTGACACATAATCGTGCTGTGCAGAAGACATGTGGGGTTTGCTGGCTGACTGACTGGGTGCCGTCCCATTGCTCTGCGCTGATTCTTGGCTCTCCGTGCCGGTTTGTGGTGGATGGGGCTGCGCTACTGAGTTCTGCGCGGACAACGATGGCGGTGGTCGAACCGTCACTTCCGCCATATGCTCCTGACCCTCATTCTTGTTCGTTCTTCTCGCGCGCTGTTCAAACGACTGTCCGCGCGACTTCAAATCAAATGCAATATCCGTGTCATTGATGTTCAGCAACAGGTAGCCCTGGTCGATATCCGGTAGATTGGTGAACCACAAATCGCGATAGATTTCGTTGTCAGGCTCCAGTGGGGGCAACGCATTAGCTGCTGTTAACGCCAGCTCTAGCTGACCCCGCTGTAGCTCGTCAACACCCAGCTCCACCTGCTCGCGCACGCTACGCCAAATCTTCATAATCACGTCTCGTCCGATAACAAGCTTATCTCTCCACGCGGCAAGACTGCCGTGCACAGCGTATGGATTCCAGATAATCGGATACCGCACATGCAAGCTGGCAGAGATGCTGTAGTCCACCTGAAGTGCTAGCGCGAGCTGAGCACCTAGTGGCTCGCGGCCGGGATTAATGTGTGTGATCAGAAAGCGAACTTCGGTTGGATCATATACACGACGCGCTGTTTCCATCAGCTCGCCAATCTGTAGCAGTGTGATCCACGCCGTGCCGCCACTGCCCGCAATCGTCAGCTCACCATCGCCATTGTCAAACAGTTTGTGTCGCAGAAATCCACCACCGAGTCCGAGCAGACGCAGATTAATGTCATTCAAATTCAGGACCGATGAGTTGGCCTCGTCCAGCAAATGCAGATTGTGCACACGATAGTAGCCCAGCCGGAATTTCTCTAGCACTGCGATATCCTCGATCGCTCCGTAAGTTGCATAGACCGGGTACCGGAATTGCTTGCTACCGTCAAGGTAGCTAGGCAGTTCAGACAACTTGCACTGGTTGAAGCGATCAAGGTGCTGGCGTAGCGCAGTTGGCTCCATATCCAGTAGCTCGCGTTTTTCCGCGGCATCAATCAGTGAACTGTGTTGGATGAGGTGCATCAGTGTCTGATCGCTGATTCGATGCACACTTTCATGCTCTATCACACACACACACACACACAAGCGTCACGATCGATTGATTAGTATTGGCATGCCAGATGCAGCACGTTCATACCGAAGAATCCAAAATCACCCGTGTGGATCACAGCCACGGCATCCATCCGCTCGGCCAGCTCGTCAATCTGCGATAGATTTCCACGCACATCGGCCACGCACAGCACACGATGTCCAATCTCCGCCCATGCGAAAGAGAATGTGTTTTGCGCCCCGTCATCCGCTTTTGTTTGTAACTTCGCGGACAATGACGACTGTGTAAGATTGCCCAGTTTGCCGCTTCTGGCGGAAGCGGTCCTGGTAGGCTTGGCCTGTTGCGCCATGGCTATAGGATCTGCCGAAGCAACATGGCTTCTTTCGGTAACAACATCACAATTCTCGAGATACTCCGTTGGTTCGCTTGGATTCCGAAAGTCATGCTGGTAATTGTGGTACGCATGCAGAGGTGGCTGCTCATGTTGCGGATAGTATACCTGCTGCGAGTTCCAATAAGAACGAGGATCAATATGTAGGGGTGGCGGTGGTGGCGGTGGTGGTTGAGTGCGAGCCGGATAGTCGTTTGCTTGTCGCGCATATGCCAATTGGTGTTGGTGTTGGTGCTGGTGCTGTGGAAGGGAAGTTGATGGCAAGGGTGGCAGCATATATCCATTTGTTCGTTCATGATAATGGTATGGAGGTTCACGGTGTGAGTAGTCTGTGTATTCAGACTCTGACAGTCGTGGTGCCGATGTTGATGGCAGCGGAGGTGGAGGTATGCGACCGCGGAAACGGTTCACATAGCCCGGATCTCTCCAAGGATCCGGTGGTGGCGGCAGTGGCGGTAGCGGCGGTGGCTGATAATAATCACGCCGATCGGCGTACCGCCGGTAGCCGTCCCACCTCGGCAGAGAAGCAGGCGGTGGCGGCTGGCGTAGTGGTGGTGGTGGCGGTGGCAGCATTGCTGGTGGTGGATGCTGCCCATTAACGGCTGGACGTGGTGGGAGATCTCGCGGCGGGAGATAACGGGCCCTCCCCTTAGACACTTCAGAACGCGCGGACATAGATTGCATTGAGCGCGGCCACTGAGATCTACCAGCGGTCTCTGGCCACGACGTGTGAATTGAATCAATGGCGACCGTGGCAGGTGGCGGCTGCAGCGGTCGATTTGACATGATTTGCTTCGCACGCGTACGCGCACACACCACAGCTCACTGGCGCGCCTTGTGTGGCGCACGATGAGGAAGCATACACCCAGAGATGACTCGTTAAACGCGTAGCCGTGTGGGCGGAGTACCGGAAACGCCTGAAAATAAAGAAGTGCATGAGCGAGCGTGAAGTGTGCGGCCAAGCAAGGAATGTAGTGGCGGGATGTTGTTACATTGCCAGCAATACTGTCACCACCGTGCGTTCACGCTACGTCATTCCTTGGATCGAAGAGGGGGCGAAGAAACAGACGCGGGTGAAGTCGAGAGCTGCTCATTTCTACTCCTATTCTACTTTACCGCTTGCGGTTCCGCAGCTGTTTCTGCTTGTCGCGCAGCGACATGCGCGACTTCATGACCACAGATCGTTTGTGCACCACCATCATAAACGCCTTATTCTTGCGTTTCTCCTGGTTGTTCGTGCTACCTCGATCAAGCTTGCCCTTCTTGGAGCCGTATTTCTCGCGTCCTTCTCGTCCAGACTAGAAAGAGATGGTGCGTTACTCTCGTGTTCCGCTGGGAGTGCGGCAAAAGCATACCTGGATAGAGGCCATGCGCGTCTCGTAGTCCATCTTCTGCTTCTTGCGGAATCCGATGAGAGTAGACTCGCCAACCATGCCATTATCCTCGTTCTCTGCATCTTCATCCGCGTCCTCTTCTGCATCTTCCGCCGGAGCAGAGCTTCTATCGAAACATTGTTACGAGCAGCAGCAGTGGGAGGGAAAGTTACGTGTCTGCCTTGCGTGGTCGTTTGGACCCATTAGCATTGTTCAGTTTTTGCTGCAAACGGAGTGCGCGGATCTTCGCGAAATCCTCGTCCGTCAGGAACTATAAACAGTGCCACATTAAGCCTGGCCTGGTCACCGCTCAAGCGCAACAGCTTACCTTATGCAGTTCCGGACGGTTCACAGCCGCGTTGGTGGATGAACAAGTGGCGTCGCCAAGAGCACCTGCCGAATTACATCGTACTTTGTCGCTATCAGCTTCCTGGTCGTCATCGTTGGCCTCCTGACCACTATCCTCATCATCCTCTTCCCATCCATCCGCCTCCTCTTCGTCTTCGTCTTCGGCTTCCTCGCCTCCAGAAAGCGACTCCAATTCCCAGCCTTCCCAGCCGTCTTCCTGCTCCAATGCCTCCCCATCCACTCCGCTTTCTGACGCGTCTGGAATCAGCAGATCTGCACCATCCACACCGCGTGCCACATCGACTTCGCCAAACTGTCGCATATGTACAGTGCCACGCGATACAGCCATGTTGGCGTCACGTCCACGGTCCCGACGCTTCAACAGCTCCGGATTCAAATCACGGAAAAGACCGATCAGGCCACGTGCTGCAATCACCACACCCTTGCTCCGGTTTGCTTTGTACGCCACTAGATCCTCGAGCATCTCGCGAGACATAGCCAGCGGCTGCCGTGCGCAGAGCTCGCGGATGGAGTTCAGTCCGACAGCAATCACCTCACCGGACACATTGTCCACCACAAATCGATCGCGAATGCAGCGAATCAACAACTCTACCGTCTCCGGATCCACAAGGTCATGGACTGCATTGACCGCAGACACAAGCACGGTGGTGACATCTTGCTGATGCGGTTGAAGGTAGCGGGGAATGTATGTGAAAAACGCGGGAAGCGACAACTTGTGCGCACCCAGTGTTAGGCCAAGCAGCTTCAGCTGAAGCAGGCGGGTGGCAAATGGAGGATGTGTGGTCTGGATCATTGTATACAGCTTCTCGGCAAACCCTGCGTGCGATGAGAGGTGGGTGAGAGCCAGTGCTGTGGGAAAGGAGGAGTACCCTGCGGGTCGTGGATATCGTGGATGGCGGAGAGAGCGTTGACGGGGCCTGCTGCATCAGAGCCTTCTTGACGCCGCTTATCTCGACGTTTTACAGAAGCGATTGCCTTGTCCATCTGTCGCCCCTTGGACTTCTTTTTGCCCGCAACGTGCTGTTGATGCTGCAATTTGCGGACATCCGGTACTTCTTCCTGTTGATGCGTGTGTCAGTAGGATGTGCACGAAACAAGGATGAGCTACATCGTCTGACTTCTCATTTGCCTCTGCCTCGTTCTTCGTGTTAAGGAAGAAGTGTATGGCGATGAGAGAGATTTTGTGGACTGGACTGAAGACAGCCTGGGTCAGAACATTAGCCGTTTTCGTGTCATTCCTGAATGCGAGCAATGGGTGGTGTGAGTGGGGGAAGGAAGAGGAAGAGGAAGAGGAAGAGAGAGACGCATGTTACCAAATGTTTTTGCGGTACAGTTCTGCGCATATCTCCATGGCTTTTTTAGCGGCAAGTGCTTGCTCCACACCACGCTCGGCACTTTCAAGCAGCTGGTACATGTAGTTCTGCAGTACTCGGTTCAGCTTGTTGTTCTTGTGTTTCCGGTTTGTGTTTTTGATCTCGGAAACGATGTAGGCATGCAACTGCAGCCGCAGCTGTTTGTCACGGCACTGAAATAGATAGAAGCAGAGCTCCAGAAGACTGGATGCAACGTGAGTGACGCGTGGCGGCGGCCACCGCCCACCTTTGACACGACAGCAGGTCTTTGTTGCGAAGGAGCACGAGTGCTTGCACAAGCGTTTTACGCAAATCACTGTCCATATCGCGAGCCTGTGTGCGCAACCACTCTCTCAGCGTTTCCACGAATTCCTGCGCGTGCTCCGAATAGCAGTGCACGACTTGCGCTAGGAACATGACCAGCTCAGGTAGGTTGTCGACAGGCGAGGCGGGCTGCAGCTGTGCCATGGCGACAGTCGACTGGAAATGGCGATACTGCAGCAGGAAGTCTGCGGTGTATGATTTCGCATCGCGTTTGATGAGATTCTGCAAGGCAGGCAGGTTTGTGGACAGCTGAGCAGCGCGATGGCGTCTTCCAGTTCCGCCCATGCTTGCAACACCAAAAAAGTCAACTGCGCCGACTGTGAGGACGCACACTTCTTCCAGCCATTGACGAGCGACAAGGCAGTCACGCGCCTGCTGCTTGACGCATACGCACGGCACAAGTGATGAATAGCAAGGTAGCACGTAAGAGTGGTGCGCATGGTGGTGTGCATGGTGGTGTGCGCATTGATGGTGTGCATGTGGCTACTGTGATGATTGCACAACTGTGAAGATATCA
>QZWT01000049.1:24263-45033 GCA_004114315.1 Cochlonema odontosperma
GAGTTTGCTTGTGTACTGCAAAGAACGCAAGGGCCTTGTGATTACCGCGAAGCGAGTGGCTGCGCAGCAGTAGCGCAGGGTAGTGGCACTGTGTGCAATCTAGCGTGGTGGTGGTGGTGTGCATATGGTCTTGTATATAGTCGAGCGGGAGATACAACGTGGTGCACGTACTACGCCGCACACCTGCTATTGTTCCTGTTGAATAGTTTATATCTGTTTTTAGTCCGACATGCGATTGCCATGCTTGACAAAACGAACACCACAAGCAGTGGCAAGGGGTGGCACTTCCGGTTGTTGACCAGCGCGCAACTCTGCGTCACGGTAGTCTCCGCTGCCAGGAGGGTCCCTTCTTTCATGCGGCACTGCAGAATTACTGCTTTCATACACCATTGGTCGTAGATACGTTGCTTGGTGCTCTTTTTCAGCAGTGCACCAACAATAACAACAGTGTAGAATGTGTGACGATGCTGGGCACAGCTATACTCCAAATGCCTGTGCGGACAAGCAGACACACAGACTAACAAAGACAGAAGTGGATGAGCAACACCATTCCATTTTATGTGTGCACGCATGCATCGTGCGGCTGACAGCATTACCATGCACAACATCAGCATCGACTATCTCTCCACATCCACCATCCACACTAAGACACGGGAGTGGTCGGCAGCTGATCCCACCATACGCTCCACACCTTATGCTGCCAAGTTGTGAACATCACGTAGTATTCTTTCTACTGCATGGGTGAATGCGACACAGTCATTTAGCGGCACAGCTTCTCCTGCATGTCTGGCCCATCCGGTAATCACGTCCAAGTAGTTGGACCGCATCGTCATCGCATTCGACTGCATGATACGACGATGCGAACTCATCAGCTTTGGCACCAGGAACCGTGTGACAAAGTCATATGCACTGTGATACTGATGCGTGTCGAATGGCACATCCGGATACTGCGTCTTAAAGTGAGCTACATCGCTTTTGTGAGGACGAGCCAAGAACCGCTTCCAGTCTTCGCCATCGGTGCCGTGTATGTGCTCCACCAGTGCCACCGCATCTGGCAGCAGGAAGTACTCCATGTGGTGCACCAGTACCACCACGGATAGGAAATCGTAGGGTGCAGGCTGTATGCTGCCAAGTACAGCCATCGACAGACGGAAGTGTGGGGGAATGGCTGTGGTGATGGTGCTGGTGCCGGTGTCGATGTCTGTGCCAGTGGCTACTGCTCCAGATGCTCCATTGCGGTGAAGCCACTTTCCACTCGCCACAGCAGCAGCAACCACCTCAACAGAAGGAATGATGTTCAGCGACGACGCTTCCCACGACTTCGCGCCTTTCCTCACCATGAGAGCAGAAAGGGTGTGCAACGTGAGAGGATTGACCGCAGCTGGTTTCGGATCGTGGAAGTACTCGACACCCAGTCGGATCATGTTGCTGGGTGAAGGGTGAGGAAAGGCATGATTGTCCAGTAAATATATAAACCGATTGAAATCAGAGTAGTCGTGCAGATTGCCGGAAATGAAGCGGGTGTAGGGATGGGTGAGCTGGAAGAACTGCCACGTTTCAGCGGGTGGGGTGGATGGCCCATTGTTCGGGAAATGGTCATGTACATGCCCTGCCACGCGTTCCTGATGACACTTATTGTACCTGAGCACAACGTAGTACAACACGAACTCCCACACACGCGGCGGCAGTTTCAGGTAGGCAAGCATGGTGGTGGAGATGTCCATATGCTTAGTGTGCGCTTCGTACATTAGATGACGGCAATTTCCGTCGTGAGAGGCATCGATAGAGAGATATGCGAGATGCATGAGGTTGTACATGGCCACGTCACTACTGATCATTCCCTCATCGTTGGACAGGTCAGCGACAATGGTCGGGTGCCACACCAGGGACCCTTCCTCGTCGGGGATGGGGGTGCCCGTCAGTGGCACATCAGCAGGCAGTTCATTTCGTAGAGTCTGTTCGATGGCAGTGTTCAAAGGGGCAGTGCGTATATCACTTTCCAAAAGGGTGTGTATTTTTGCCACACCATATGGGGACAGAGGGATAGTGTGACGGGGATGTGTTGGTGTGTGGTGCGTTGGTGGATGAGGCGTGGTGGCAACACCGTGGTTGTTGTTGTTGTTGTGTGTGGCTGGTGTGTATGTATTGTGTTCGTTACGTGTGTTGCGTGTGTCGTGTGTGGTGTGCGTGGCAGTGGCAAGCACCACCGCCTGCAGCAGCCCAAGTGTCGACAGCAGACGCATCGCAGCAGCACCAGAGAACAGCAACGGCAGCAGCAGCAAACAGGCCACAGACAAGAACGTGGCACAGGCCAAGCGACACACGCCGCCAAATCACAACACACACGCACACATGTGCCACACGTTCTGCTGCAGTTGCCCCACGTGACTATCCTCCATTCACCGCCCACCGCCCAAACGGGCGACGCACGCCCACCGCAGAGGCACACACAACGCTGTCGCCACCAAAGGCCTCCCTCGCCACGGTGCCACCCCTTGCACAGCGACACCACGCCTGTGGACAAGCGCGGCTGCACTGCAGGCGGAGTGTGTCTGTGCCGCTATTTGACACAGCAGCAGCAGCATCGGCCGTACATACATGCGTGTCCCTTCACCGACCTGGTGCAGTGTGGTGTGGTGTGGTGTGTGCAACATATGTGTCAACAAGCATCCACCCCGTCACCAAGGATGCAGAGCAGTGCCAAACGGTGGCTGCTCTGAGTGGTAGTGGTGGCTGTTGTGCGAAGTGCGGCAATGCAACGCTTGTCTCCTCCTCTTCCTCTCCCTCACACAGTGACATCCGTGTTGCAATGGTACGCCATGCGTGGGCAACGAGGTGGCACTCTGTCGAGAAAGAGACCTCTGCAGCCAACCAGCACACATCCACCAGCTGCGTTACCTTCTCATGCCGCAATACATCATTGCCCATTGCTATGTGTACATGCATAGACAACGCCATGTCTGCGATGAGCGAGACAGGGAGCGATACCACCGGCTTTACTCGCTGCAAACTGTCAACACTAACTGCAATAGCAGCAACACAAACTATGAACACTAGCTACAACTGCTGCAACGACAACAACAACAACGCACTGCTGCGGTGTCCTGCGCCACGCACACTACAACCAACCATCGCAGACACGATTGAAGGATGATGGCTGCTAACTGATGGCTGGTGGCTGGCTGTTGTCGGTGCACACTCCGTCAGCCAGCCTACCACCCGCTATCGCTCCACACCGCCTATTGTGACGGTTGCAGTGGAAGGACGAAGTGTGGTGTCAGTGGGACACATTATCGTAGTATGGAATGCGCTAACCGTGGCTAGTACGAATGTACGTATGGGAGTGGAAAAGGGATGCGGGCACGGATGTGGAAAAATGCCCGTCCTTATGGCTGCATCGTGGTCAACACATTCGGTGGAAACGCCCCTCACCGCCGCATGAACAACAAATAACACGTTGAAAAATACTAAACATTGTTGTTGCGCGTTTACATTCGCACTGCACGAAGGTACACTGTGGCTCTAAATGATGGATGCCACATTGATTTCCCCAGTTATCACCTACAGTCGTGTGCCACATGTCGACATTCCCTCCTATCAACACATCCAATCACTTTCATTGCACACACGCGCATATAACAACCACGAAAAACAATAAAACACAGGAAAACATGGAAACAGATACTGCGCAGATGGCAATCGGCTTACGCACACACGTACACGCGCACGCGCGAATGCCACAGCAGACAGAAAGAAGGAGAGGACACAGTCGACGGATAATACACGCACCAACACCATCACTTGCAGGCACACGTGCACAAGGTAAAGGCGCGGACAGTCAGCAATACACCAGAAATCGAGGCCGAGCGCAGAGAACACAATGGTCGAGAAAGGGATACACGGAAGAATATACACCATGTAGACATCACTGCGAGTATCCGAACGGATGGACAGCCGGGCCGGTCATGCCAGATTGTTGGTTGCTCGCTTGTGTAGTGGGCGACAGCCCTTGTTGGATTTGGTGCTGTGCCCCGGCAGACACCAGCATCGGGCCCATCGGGAAATAGTGTCCAGGTTGCGGAGGAAGTTGCTGCGCATGCTGTTGCGGTGAACTGTTGCTGTACACATTGAACATGTTGGTGCTTGGCTGTTGTGGTGGCTGATGCTGCGACGGATGGTACAGGTCGCTTGCACCGCCATTTCGATGCACTTCGGCTCCGGAGGATGCAGTGCCGTTTACGTTATACGGATAGGTGCTGACAACGGATGTGCCGGGCGCAGCACTGCCGTTCATCGGGTAGCTGATGGCAGACATTCCATTCATCAGTCCATACATAGGCGGGTTTTGACCGCCATAATTAACATGGTAGGGTGAGGTCGTTGCTATTCCAGAGTGCGTTTGTGGCATGGAAGAGGACGACGGCTGTTGCTGCTGATGCGACAGCGGTTGCTGCGGTTGTGGAGACTGACCGTCGCGGTAGATCTTGCTTTGTATGCGCTTGCCATACGGTGTGTGTTTGACGGCATTCAGTAAAGGCTTGAGCGCGTCGACCAGCCGCACCCGTTGCGATGTTTCCGAGTAATCAAGCGCCGTCTGCACTACGTAGTTGGCATACGCGTCTCGCAGCATTCGGTCTAGCCTGTCTTTTCTCGCGATGACCTCGTCAATGATGATGCGCCGCGCCTCCACGTCGCATACACGCAAGCACTTTTCAATAACGTTAGAGCTGAACTTCTGAACCGACAGCTGGACGATTTGGCCGAGGAACCGACGCACCAACGGCTCGTTGAAGCGAGACTCCAGTAGATCCAATACATACTGCACCACATAGTTTCCAAAAGGATCCTGAACCAGAAGTAGCGCGTGGAACGTCACTTCATTCGCCAGCTGAACCTTTTGCGCGTCAACTGCGTGGTCAATGCAGCGCTGTAACACGCAGCATCCGTGGCGATGCGTAGCCACCTCCACGCAATTTTCCGACACAGCGTCGTATATGAATTGGTTGTCGGATGCGGAGAGTCGGTTTAGGCACTTTTGGATGACGTGGTTTCCGTTTAAGTCTTTGATCAGCGTGACAACATGCGGCTGGAGCGCGGTGATCACCACTTTGATCTGTTTCGGGTTGGACAGGAATTCAATCAGCTTCTGGACAGCTCGCGTGCCATGCATGTTGAGTGAAATCTGCACGAGTTCAGAAGACACAGACTCGACGATCACAGTGCGCTGCTCGTCGCCACAGTACTCAAGCAGTTTCTGGCAGAGATAGTTGCCGAAGGGATCTAATACACGTACGTATTCGTGTTAAAAGCGCATGACGAAAGCAGCCGACGAGTCTACCTGTCATCAACTCCACGACCTGTCCAGAGACTTCCGTGAAAATCAGGTTGATATCCTTTCTTCGGCCTTCCTCCAGTTTACGCTGTAGATACCGACAACCATGCTGGTCCTTGCACATTTGCGGTATTTCCGCAGCCAAGTCCTCAAGCAACATGCCAGAAAATCGATTGACTTCCTCGACTGGCACTGCGCCATGTGCTGCGGCTTGCCCGGCGCTACTGCTGCCACCACCGGACGGACCTCCTCGACGATGTCGCTTGCCCTTGGTTTTGCCGTCGTCCAGGTGGAAGGACTGGTGTCGCGCGTGCACATTGTGAGGCGACTGCGTGGTCATCGCTATCATCTGCGAGTGCGGGTGGAAGGAAGACATCGGGTTTTGGCCGTATGGCGCGGCAAGGGGTGCACCGTGCGGTGTACCGGGATAAATGAAACCATTGGTGTACATCGGATAAGGGAAATAGGTGCCGGGCGGAGGAGCAGATCCGGGAGGGCTATACGGAATCGAACCAGGATACGGATAGGATGGCATGTTGTTGGGCTGAGAGGGTGCGTGCGTGTGCGCGTGTGCGTGCGCAGTCGGTGGATGCGCCATCCCGTACATCGGTGGCACAATGAACCGCGACTGCATCCCCGTTATGTTCGGCGTCTGTTCTGACGCTACATCCGCGCCCATGTATCCAGGCGTGTTCATGTAGAGGGGCATGGAGCCGGAGAACAGCTTGCTGTGCACCTGGCAAACATCACCTCCAGTGCAGTAGCCTTGGTTGTAGAACGAGCAGGCTGTGGAGACCGGTAGGAACGGTGATGCGGATGACATTGCTGCCGTCGCCACGGAATCGGGGAAACCGTTTTTCGAACCGCTGGGACCGCCGAGCGCAGGGCTTTCGAAGGTGCTGATCCGTTTTGGCTTGCATGTAGACGCTGAGGATGAGCCCGTGGCTGTCACCGCCAAGCTGTTCGTAGCCAGATCCGACAGGTCCGAATAGGCAGGAAACGGACCAGCTCCGTGCGTGGACGTCATCTGTGCAGTGTTGGTCTCGTACTTTATGGACATAGGATCTGTGCGGTTGTATCCGACAATCCCGTTATCCGTGTTCGAATTAAGGTGCTGTCCAATCGACTTGTCCTCCGAGAGTGTGGGCATCATATTTCGTGTGGCGTCCATTTTGCTGGAGAAGCCGGAACCGCTTGAGGCACCCTTGTTGACCGAGTGCATTGTCACGGTGAGATCGTCGAGCGACAACCGGCCATTGTGACCACGCACACCATTGGCATCGTGTGATCGACCGAACGACGGCCAATCGCTTCCATCCTGCTGCATTGCCACAGCAGTGCCTGTGCTGCCGTCAACAACCCCTGGTCGCGAGTCAAAGATGCCTGTCTGCGCAAGCGGTGCCAAATCCAATGCAGCAGACGACGCTGATAGCTGTATACTGTTGAGCATATGCGTTGACGAGCGATCAACGGACGTGCTTACAATGCCTGGATGACTGTCCCGCCGCACAAGAATAGGGAATTTATCGTCATTTGTGTTCATCTGCAGAAACTGTCGTACATATAGCGAGCCATTCTGAGCGGAGACTGTTGGCATAAGCGGTGTCGTTAGTCAAATGCGCACACACATGCACACACACACACACACACGCATATAGCGAAAGGAGAACCTACTTGACGTTGTAGCACCGCCCAGTTCCGGCTCATCGTCCAACAAAAACTTCTCGCTGAACTGCGGTGGAAATTGTGGGCTACCAGTACCAGTGATGGCGAAGTGTGCAGGCTGCTCATCGTTGAGCAGCCCACTGATGCCAATGCCCACATTGCTCATTCGTTTGGGACGAGACCCACTACCGTTCATGCCCAGTAGCGAAGCAGTGC
Source organism: Cochlonema odontosperma (assembly GCA_004114315.1). Taxonomy (NCBI): domain Eukaryota; kingdom Fungi; phylum Zoopagomycota; class Zoopagomycetes; order Zoopagales; family Cochlonemataceae; genus Cochlonema; species Cochlonema odontosperma. Next base: position 31,477 of record QZWT01000049.1, read on the forward strand.
CATTATTACTCTCCTGGAATTTGCTAAGCACTGTTTTGACTTTTTTGCCAGCCTCTCTAAAACAGAGGTGTCCAACGCATGGTGAGACTACAGTTGCATAGCATATAGCAAGGGCAGTGTTAGCTTACGTGGTGGTGGTGGTGGTGGTCGCAGTGGTGGTGGTAGTGAGCGGTGGTGGTGGAGGTGGAGGAGCAGCAGCAGCAGCAGCAGCGGTAGACTCTGCGGTGGTGCTGCTTGTCGTTACCGCCAATGATATCTTTGACATGGCCTGCCACACATCGCTAATAGCCTCATTGGAGCCTCGACGAGAGGCGGGCAAGGACTTGGAGAAGGATGGGGCATTGGCAGCAGCCGCGACATCTGTCACCGGTGTGGCAGCCGTGTCGTGTGGCGAGGGCGGCTGGGGCTGGGCGTTGCTGACCATGACGCACAGGCGGGTGTGTGGACAAACGGTCGTTTGAGGGAGCAAGCAGGAATCCGCTGAGTGCCGCTGGATGTTTCGAACAATCGTACACTGTAACAAACGCTCTTGGGCAGAGTGAAGGCGCGGACGCCACGGAAAAAGCAGCCTGAAAATTGTTACCGTGCCCCGCCTCTGTTGAGCAACACACGCCTGCACACTGCGACGACACACATGCGCGCGCTTCAAAAGTGTATTGGAAGGTGTGGCCGCAACAAGACGGCTAGTTGTACGTCATGTACTTGGGCGTCGAGCTGAACTTGGCATATCCCTTGATCACCTTGTTGACCGCGTCCAGGAAGTCTTTCTCCGTGGCTACCTTCCGTCGCGCGCGGATGGCAAACATCCCTGCTTCTGTGCATACACTGCGTAGCTCCGCACCTAATCAGTCCGTGTGGCATGCGTGGACCGTCAGACAATGTGGAAACGGATCCTGCTGCGTACCAGTGTTGTTGGGACACAGACGTGCAATGAGTTCGTAACGGATGTTCCGATCCACGCTCATGCTCTTGGCATGGATCTTCAGGATGTGTGCTCGACCCTGGCAGTGTGTGAGCTGTATCGTTGGGCGACAAGGATGAAGCGCCGCTACCTCAAGATCTGGAAGTGAGAATTCGATTTTCCGATCTAGTCGTCCAGGACGCATAAGCGCTGGGTCTAACGTGTCAGGCCTGCGCGCATCACATGAACACGTGACAGAGACAGCGATGCGTGTGTGTACCGATTGGTGGCCATCAGCACTTTGATGTTGCCACGCGGGTCGAATCCGTCCAGCTGATTAATCAGCTCTAACATGGTTCGCTGCACTTCGTTGTCGCCCCCGGTTCCGTCGTCAAAGCGTGCACCTGCATGCATGCGTCAGGATCAGCCATCGCACTGACACGTCAGAGCAGAGCAGAGCAGTGACCTCCAACAGCATCGATTTCGTCAAAGAAAATAATGCATGCTTTTTTGCTGCGTGCCATCTCGAACAGCTCACGCACCATGCGTGCACCTTCGCCGACATACCTGGTGGTGTGAGCCACAGAGACACGCGCACGAGAAAGGACTCACTTCTGCACCAGCTCCGATCCAATAACACGGATGAAGGTGGCGTCTGTTCGGTTGGCTACAGCACGCGCACACAGCGTTTTGCCAGTGCCAGGCGGGCCATAGAGTAGCACACCCTTGGGCGGATCAATCCCCAAATTGACAAAGCGTTCAGGCTAGCATTGCGGATGAGTGACACTATGTATGCGCGGATAGATACCTGGAGCAGCGGCAACTCCACCACTTCCCGCAACTTCTCAATCTGCTCACGACAGCCACCAACATCTCCGTAGGTAACGTCAGGCTTTTCCTCCACCTGCATCATGGTCACAGAGGGGTCGATCTTTGGAGGAAGCGGGATTTGAATTTGATATTTGCTGCGATCAACGCCCACACGCATGCCCTCTTCAATATCCGCGGGAGCTACACGCTCGCCCAAACCGACTACAAACTTGGCCACCTGTTTGATGCTGATGACGTATTTTGTGGGTTCTCCGGCGGATGCACCGCCCAGCTGAAGACCTCCAGCAGCACCACTGACACTGTTGAGCAGATTCTGGAAAGGGTTCATGGGTGTGGTGGTAGTGGCAGTAGCAGCGGCAGTAGTAGTAGTGTTGGCTGCATCACCAGTGGCTGCACCGTCTTCTGTGGCAGCGGTGGAGCTTGGAATAATTTTTGTACATCTTGCCACCTGCAGTGGCTGTTCCTGGGACATGCGTTGCTTGTCGTTAGCCATATCCCAGAGATTGGGTGGTGCAAGTCCAGTGTCGCTCTCCTTGATTCCTGTGTGCGTGTGACGAGGGGGAGAGGGAGGGACAGAGGCAGGGTGTGGATACCGATTTTCTCGTTGATACGCTTGCGAACGTCTTCGATATCCTTCTCAGCCCGTTTCAACTCATGTGTGTATGGACCTTGGCCATACGTTTTCAGCAGTGCAATGTCGCCTTCGTCCAGTGCTAGTGGGTGGGGCGTGGATGAGCGACACGCCCACAGGAATGAACACGCACCGACGATCTTCTCGTCCTCCTCCTTCCCGTCAATGGGCTTATCATCTAAGAGCGATGGCGGTGAGCATGCGGACGTCGAAGGTGCAGGCGGCGCACGCACATTTCTCCCAGTCTTCTTTGACGGCGGACATGGTGGTGGGGAGGTTGTTTGGCGGCGAGGCGAGGGGCGACGTCACGCCAACTGTCGATGTTGACGCGCTTTTACTCGGTGGATGGGCGTCCACTGAAGACGTCTGATCGCGCCTGTTTGCTCTGTGGCAATGTGCGTCCATCCTCCGACACGCGCACGGTGGTGAGTTTGCAAGCAGTGCTGCTGCTGGCGTTATGCAGCTCACCGTATGCGTGTGTATGTGCGCAATCCCGTGGCAGTCGTTGCCCATTCCCTCTGTCGACACGCCCCCACACCTCGCTTGGCAGAAGATACTGTATATCCAGCAGAAACAGTTCCCAGACAACTACGTGGATGTCACGTTCCTGCAGCATCTGAAGAAGAACGGTGGGCTCCAGCGTGTGCGCACTGCCGCAACCAGCTCACTCTCCCACGACAGCCAATGTGAGAGCGTATGCGTACTGGAATGTGGTTGCGGACGCGTGCTACATTCTGCAACACATCTCCACCACACTGGCGTTCATCGGTGTATTCATGCTCATGTATTTGCAACTCCTTTCTCCCGAGGCACTCTTGATCACTGGTGCTTTGGGCACCACTTTCGGCTACACGTACTGGGCCGTTGGCAGACAGCAACACGCCTCTGAATCCTACCTCTCGCGTAGTCGCTCGTGTGCACAACCGCTCTTTGAACTCATGCGAGTGAGGAGGGTAGACACGAAGAATGCTAAGGCGGCTCTGCTACTGTTTGGTCTTCTCTATGCGCTTGCTCCTGTTCTTACCACCCTCACCAAGCCAACCAGCAGCGACACCGTCTGGGCCGTCACCGTGGTTCTCTTTTTCGTCAACCTTTTGTTCCACGACTACAGCAGCGATCCTTGGCCAGACCGTGGCACTGCCCTCACCAATGATAACAACATCCAGTAAGACCATGCTATGATACATTGCTTCCCCAAAAGATTCTCGCCAATCGCCACCAATGCTGCTGTGTTTGCATCCGTCATGCTTGCGTCACGGCTCCCTGATGTACGTCACGTCTTTGCGCTCACGTCGTTTGCCGTGCAATGCTTTGCCCTTTTCCCGGTGGTGCGATGCCATGTGAAGGTAACGCGATACTGTCTTCGCCTCCTGCGTGTCTATCTGCCTGCGTGTCTGCCTGTCTGCCTGTCTACCTATCTGTCTACCTACTTGCTCATTCGTATGGCTACATATAGCAGCGCTCAAACGCACAGAGTCTGTGGCTCACCGGCATCCTAGTCATGTTGGTCACAACACTTTTCGCCGTTCTGTCACACACCTTGGCTGCCATCTACGTGATGACCAGTACAGTGCTTGTATTCCTATGCCCTTTCTGGCTGATATCCATGCAGCAGTACAAAAAGTAGGTGCACCCCCATGCGTCCACAGCTTCACACAACTTGCACAGTGAGATCCATGGACCATGGGACGAAGCACTCCCACAACTACAGTCTGTGCAAGCACTGGCCGCCTTCTGACCATGCATGCATGCTATGCAGTGCACATGGAAAACATACTATGTAGAAGTAACATTCTTTTCAACAAACTGGTGAATCCGCTCAAGCATGTCTTGTTTCACCTTCTCTGGGACCGCAGCTACCACATCCGTACCCTCGTTATTATACACGCACACATACACACGCATACACACGCACGCACACGCACCTCGCGCTTGTGGACCGACCTGGCACAAAAGCTCATCCACGCTCACACGTTCCACACCTCCTTGCTTCCCCATGAGGTCTAGCATGTGTAAGAGAGGGGAGAGGGGAGAGAGGGATGGATGGGAGCAGCTGGAAGGCATACTTCGACAGGTCGCATGCAACTGATCCACCCATCCCGATTCCTCCAGTAGCTGTCGCATCGCCTCTTCCAACCTTGTTCCACGTCAGAAGACGGCAAAGAGCGCATGGGCTACCGCGCGCCTTCGCCTGTCTCCTGCAGCCGTTTGTTGATGTACACGTGCAACTGTTGGGCGTTGGTGTTGTCGCTGGACATTTTCACGGCGAGTGTTCGACAAGTGCAATGCAAGCGAGAAATGCCATGCGCCGCCTGCTTGCACGGCCACGACGCCACCTATCCACCCACGTCAGTGCTACCACCAACACGCCAGCCACTACATCGAACACACCGAGCCAGCCGCTGCGCGCCACGACCGAGGACAGCATAGGCCAAGCGCCCAACTGCGTGCTGCCTTGGAGCCAGCACCAGCAAGTCAAAGTTGTGGCATTCAGCAACGCACGCTTTGAACAAACCGATTTGACTGCACAAGTACTGCTGGCTCGCGAGCACTGCTCACCGCACACTAGCCGAGCCCGATGTCGGCGATGGCGCTGATTGCCGAACAGCCCGTCCATAAAGTGCACCAGCGCATCGTGTCGTGTGACGGTGGTAAGTGATGAGAAGCATGTACAGTGTGTATGCGTGTGTATGCTCATACGTGTGGAATAGGCGGTGGGCCACTGGGCCATCCCAAAGTGTACATCAACCTGGTATGCTTCTGCCCACAACATATGTCCGCGTCCGCATCACTGACACAGCTATAGGACGACGGCACACCCAACGACTGTGGCTACTGTGAGTGCTGTCTCAACGGCCATGTGCTCACCTGTATGCTATCCTAGGTGGACTTCGATTTCAGCTGGATGCGCATGCATCCCATCATTATCATTGAAACAGCCAGGGAATGGATGTCCAAGAGAAGCGGCAACTGTATAAGCGTGTATGAGGCACTGTGGATCACCGATCACAGCACGTGAAGCGTCTACATAGTGTATTGAGAAAGCACTTGCTGTGGCTGCTCTGTAAAGTGGTTTGGTTTGATCTGGTTTGGCTTGCGTCGGCGTTTCACTTCAATGCGCACCCATCTGGCTTCGCACAGAACAAGATGCGATCTGTGTGTTTGACATCCTTCTGTCTGCACCAGACCCCTGTGACATGTCCTCTTTGCTTCTACGCAAGTGACTCCTCTTATGTATGGTGCACTTATGCGCGTTCCACGCGATCTCTCAGCACGCCCAATGTCGGCACAACCGCGGACTGGTTTGCATAGTGCACCCCGAATCGATTGCTCGAAGTGGGGTGGCGAGTACTCTGCAACACTGGACAGTTTATGCTGATGCAGTTTGTGCATTCAGGAGTAGAGTAGTGCTGCTCTCTGCCACACTCGCTAGTCAAGTCTAGCGAACTGGACAAGACGTCTTAGGCACAGACGAGAAGGAAGGAAGGAAGGAAGGAGCCCCGTAGCAACAGCCAGCCCCGCAGCAATCTGGCAGCAGATTGGTTAGTTGCCTATTTGGGATAGTTGGGATGCCATTTCTTCACCCGACATTCCCGAAAGCGGCCTACTTCTCTCCCTTCCTCCCTCTCTTCCCAACACCTCCACATGCGCCATTTTCTGTCGTACCGCTCCATCGATGCGCTGGTTTCGCTTCTTATTTTGGTCTCCCGCTACAACGCGCACGCTGGCACAGCTGATTTCACCGAGACCAGCGCCTCTTTCTTGACACAAGAGAGCGACGGGCTCGTTACTGCATCCGCTAACGGCATACCGTCTCCTCCAGATCACCAGTCACCAGCCACATCTTCTATCGTAAAGGAGCAACAGCAGAAGAGTGTCGCCAAAGCCGTGCCTGCTTTTGTATATGCTGGTCTCCTGAAGTATGCCAAGGAGCACGAGACGCCTGTGAAGCCTAAGGAAATAGCCGGCTATTTCGGAAAGGGCAGTGGTGAGGCTGAGGAAGGCTGGATTGTAGGAGAAACGATCGGCGAAGGTGCTCATGGTCAAGTGTCCCACGTGTTGCGCGAGAAAGACGGTGTCCACGGAGCCAGGAAACTGTCCAAGCATCTAGAGAAGGGGACTTCGCTTCAGCATGAAATTGACATTCTCAAAGTAAACCTCGCCCATCTACGTGCCACACGCTCATCTGGTTAGCGCTTGAATAAGGCGCCTAATGGCAGCCACTATGTGGTGAAGCTGCTGTATCCACTTCCTACCACAAATGCATTTGTAATCGAATACGCACCCCTTGGGTCGCTCGAGAGTTTCCTGGAGGCGTCGTCACACAAGAAAGCCCCGCTGATGGACCAGTGGACGGCTGCGCCTCACCTATTGCACCTTGCCAAAGGTAGCGTGTGATGGATGCGATCTCCTCGCCTGCTCATCTGCTCATTGCGTTCCACGCAGGTCTCCACTTTATGAAAGAGAATAGTGTCACCTACAGAGACGTGAAAACAGAGAGTAAGCGCTGTCCTGTTTTCATGCCACGCTAAATGCCACGCTTGTTTCCACAGATGTGCTGGTGGTCTATGATCCTGACACAGACGGTATCCGCTTCAAGTGGACCGACTTCGACTTGGCTCGTGTCTTAGACTCGAACCCGATTACTAAAGTAGCCTACACGCTGGAATACTCGCCACCGGAGTATTTCAACGCAGCGAGCAACGGCTACGACACAGTGGCTGCTGATGTACTTTCTTTCGGAATCCTCGCGGTGAAGCTTGTTACCGGCTATATCCCTTGGCGCGATGCGAACACATGGTGTCCACTCCCCACCCCCGCGCTGCTGGAGAACTGCTCGGAAGCGTTCCAGGATTTCGTTGTTCGCACGTTATGGCCTGTGGCCAAAGATCGCATAAGCTTGGACGAGCTGGTGCAGCATCCGTACTTCTTCAGCACAGAAGACAATGCCAAAAATGTGTGGGATGCGTATGTTAGGAAGACGGAAAAAGTGTTGACGCTGGATGACCTGAAAGACAGTGCAGCAGCCATGCCTAAAGTGTCGCTGGACGCCATGAAAAACACAGCTGAAACTGTGTCTGGATCCGCGCTGCCCAATCAATTCGAGTGGCGACAATTAAGCAACCTGAACAGAATGTACACGTCGAGCCCTGGCTACATCAGAGTCGCTGCGCACAGAGAATTCGAACTGATGGAGACTGTGCTCGATGCCGTGATGGACGGCATGTTCAAAACCAATGAACGTGTTCTCGAAGAAAGTCTCCCTGTGCTGGAGGAATCTGAAGGCAGTGGCTCTGACGATGACGATCCTCAACAGAATGACACTGGAAAAAAAGCATCCAAAAAAATATGGAGGAAGATACGCGCGCAAGTGCAGAAGGCTTTGTACGCGGCAAAAGAGAACATTAGTGTGCTTGACATGCTGAAGAAAGTGTGGCAGAGGTACAATAAGAAAGTGGACATCTACACGACGCGCTGCGAAGGGTGGCTGTATACACATCGTAAGTTTGACAGCGATGAAGATCTCGACGAGGCAGTTGAAAAGTGCAGGCCACAAGTTCACTACGCGTTGGTTGCAGGAGGAGGGGATCCCCTCGGCTGGAGAGACTCATAGTTTGGACGGGTGAGGCGTCATGAGTGAAGGAGTAAAGTGGTTGAATATTTTCTTGTTTTAACAGTGTAGTCTGGCCCACACCATAGGATATCCTCTTGGTTTCCAACAGTGCTGAGCAAGTATCGCACTTTTGTGGTGCATGCATGCACAGCCGCCTCGACCAGAAATGGCATTCATACCGTGATCCACACCAGGCTCATCATGCAGCATATATACGAAGAAGAAGCTGCTTTTCCGCTTTGTCGCTTTGCCACTTTACCATGTATGCACTAAAGCGAAGCGAATGACGCTCGTCAGCCACAGAGGCGAGAATAGCCTTTCGATACACTGAGCATAATTGCGCGTGTTTACCATGAGGCGCCAGAGAACGCGACTACAATGCTACTTCTGAGACCATGCGTGTTTTTGGAAGTTCTTCAAGAATGTATTGCTCGGGCATTGTGTTTCACGATGCTCGCTAACCCGCAGGAGCGTGTGTTGCTTGCAGTAACAGAACGCGTGATCGTTCTGCTAGCAACGCGATATCATGCGCATGCATCCCGGTGAGCTGTCCCATTACCAGTGCGCCACAATGTTACGTTCGCTGTCAATGCTCTCCACTTCCACCCACCAGCACATACCTGGAGATACGTGCGAGCGATCATGAATTCCGAGAAGACTGTCAACACCACGTCAACTGTGAGCGCTTGCACATCCGCCAGCATGCACTCGCCCATGATTGCATGCTGAGTAGCCAGCAACCAGCAGTGGTAGGGATAGGGAAGAGGCACACCCGTCAGTCGGGTCACCACCTGCTGTGCCAGCTGCCACCTGTGATGCCGAATAGCGCATCGCAACATAGAATATATATCAGCCGGCTTCATCTCGTGTAGTCTGGCCGGTATCACAATCTCGGCATCCACACTGCAAACCGTGATTGCAAGATCCCACTACACAGGTGGCAACATAAAAAATAATCAGCAACAACCATGCTCACACCGACATGCTCACCAGTGGCTCTGACAAGCCGATTTGTGTATTTCTTATTTCCATGCCTACAGCTTGTTGGAACGAACGGTCAGCAAGCTGTGGACGCAGCTTCACCAGCAAAAGTAGAACAGCGAAAACAGTATCGCGGAATGATGCTGCAAGCCAAGCGGTCAGCTATCTGTGCCAGCCGAGCGAGATACTTACTGTGGTAGTTGGGTGTTGAAGCAACAATGCGAGTGAGTATGCACAAGCACGCATCTGTTTCCTTGGTCAGCTCTAAGACTGTGTTGAGCAAACAGGTGATCTGCAGAAGCAAGCATCAAGCGGTGCACGACACTACGGGAGGGGGGCGTACCTTCGGTTGTAGCTGCAAGCACGGTCGACCAGCAGCGACGACACGATCTAGCTGAACCATCACCGTGTGAATCGTTGCCTCTACTAGCAAAGGTCAGCCTGCTCACACACAGGTCACGGCTACACTGGTTGCGGTTGTGATCGTTTGCGCCGATGTCCAGGTCGACTTTCCCGTATACGCCAGTGAGTAGCACACGCATCGCAAGTAGACGCAATGTTCCGTAAGCACAAGTGGATAGCAGGCGTAGCGCTTGAAATGCAGCACCATGGTCGCGTGCGTGTTTAAGGCTTCGACTGCGTGCACTCAGCAGCAACAGTTTGACTGCAGAGAGTCGAATGCGATATGTCTGGCTCTCTTGGCATAACTCAGCAAACAGCTGTAATGGTCGATCAACGACGCCAGCAACAACAACAACAACAACAACATTCCACGCATCGTTCACGTGTTAGCACAGGGCTACTCTGCAAAAGATTGCGCGAAGGGAGATTACCGTGACGTGGTTGTACTGCACAGTGGCGTGCCGTCTGATCAGCCGTTCCACAAGCAGTAGCATTTTCATGCGCGACTGCTGCGACGACATCAGCGTGCGCTTCACAACATCCAGCACAGCTTCTAACTAGAGTGTGGATAATAAGAAATAAACCGGCACAATGGATGGGATGCACGCATACCTCTGTGTCCAAATTTATGAGAAAGCGAGTGGCAATCTCTGTGGACACCTGTCTGACGAGCAGCAGCGCGGGAGGTACAGGATCCGTGTGCACAAGCGTATTTCCAACAAGTTGCAGCACTGCTAATGCCTGGTCGGTGCGTAGACGACAGCGGTGAGTAGGGCACAGTGTCAAAATGAAGAAGAAGAAGAAGAAGACAAAGAAGAAGAAGGCGTACCCGATGTGCTTGAGGCACAGTGTGCACGCATACTCGGAGTAGTTCAGCAAGCTGACGACAGGTCCACCCCATGCCAAGGGATACTAGAAAGCCGGTTAAGCATAACGACAGCGTATACAAAGTAGCACCTGTTATAATACGAGGCCATTCTTCCAGCAGCAGCGAGGCGAATGCAAACGAGGATCGTGCCAATGCGCCACAGGTGCTGACCAATGCATTGTACTCTTCTTTATCTTCACTAGCAGTGCCTACTCTGTAAAGGCATCGTATCAAGCTAGAACGGGTTAGTGAGCTGCTTGTTTGGCACGTGCTATGCTCGCAAACCACTTACGTATGTCGGATCTCAGTGTGGTCCTTTAGCACTGGCGTCAGCCTGGCTAGTACTCTATCACGATCCATGGTTACGCGCACACGCATTCGTCAACACGCATCTACCGGAAAGCAAGAATGCGAGTTGAGGATCTGACGTGCTCGGTCGCGTCGTTCACCGTCACAGTGAGCAGCGGCTTCACCAGCGTGTCCACACTGGCCAGGCCGTGAAACACCCTCTCGGGCGTCACCTCCAGTACTTCAAGCACACATCGACGCGTGTCATCATCCCTGCCAGCAGGCGCACGCGGTGGGTGAACGGGGTGGGAAGGAGAGGTGCACATACTCGCTGCCAAACATGTCCAACAATCGGCCAACAGCGCTGTTCACGAGCATGGCGTTTTCAGCATGGTGTTGGAGGAATTCGGGCAAGGCGCCAAAAGCAATTCGACGCACATGCGGGGCAGGATCACGCAGCTGCGCCTGCAGCGTCAGCAGATGCTGAAATGCAGCGGCCTTCTGCGTCGAATGCGACATTTTTGGACACGCGCGTGACATTCACAGCAGACCACCGCCACATCCCACGAACGCTGACAAAAGCAGGGCAGCTAACAGCAACAACAGCAACAGCAACAGCAACAGCAACAAAAGAATAACAGCAAATAGCCGATTAATAGCGGCGAACACAGCGATGTCAGACGTGACAGGAAGAGAAATGTGTGAGCGGATGCACGGCGTTGTCATCAGTGCAAGCACTCCGCTCACGGAATCCGCGTTGGATCGACTTCCCGTCATCGACAAGACAGAAAAAATGGATGTGCTAGTGGCCGTGCAGATGGCCATGCGACATCGCACACTATTCCCGCGCATATGGTCGTGGCTCGTCCAGCTACACGACGCGGACACAGTGTCGCCCAGAGTGCGTGCGGATGCACTGGTAGGGCTATGCACAATGTCAGTGCACACGCCGCAGAATACGAAAGCTCATCGTGTGCATATGACCATACAGTGCGGATGCAACGGTAACGGATGTGCTGCAGGAAAGGATAGAGCATGGGCTGCGCGCATTGGATCGTAAAACACGCATAGCTGCTTGTCGATGCCAAGCGCAGCTACATCTGAGTCATGCGAATGGTGTGTGCTGTCGTTGAGGACGCAGTGGTTCTTATTGAAATGCAGACCAAGAGGCGCTGGACGTATGGGTGCAGCGACTGAATGAACCAGATCGCGAGCTGCATGATATCGCATTGCACGTGCTAGCACATCACCCCACTGCCCAGCGGCTGTTAACGAGCGAGACGCTGCCATGTGTCTTGAATAGTGTGGATCGTCAGTCGCAGCCATTACAGGTGCTGCATGCGGTACGCGCCTTGACAGCATACACACCAGCACACGAGGAGGAGATGTTTGCGATTATGGTGCGCACACTGTTCAACATCCGATCATTTCTCACTCTTCTCACCTTTGTAGAACACATTTGACGAGCATCTGCGACTAGGATATGCAGCGCTGGCCATTGAAATTGCCCACCTTTTCCAACGACTGACCGCTGGCATGGCCGTGCAAGCAACTGTGCATACACGGCTGCGAGGTTCGCTTCCGCGTATCGAAGCTGCATGCAAGCGATTAACCAGGACACTGCTACACTGGTAGACCCGTTGCTATCCTTGATCACGCTTTCCACCTCAGCTATTGCTACACTCGTGCTACGCGAGATCATGACACATTCTTGGCTACTGCTGCAGCATGCAACAGACAATGAAGTGGTCGCCTTGCTTCCACGGTACACACACGTGTTGCTTGTTGTTGTCTTGCTAACTTGCCAAGAGGTGGGCGGATAGAGAATAGTGGTGAGCGCCAGCATGATTCGTCCCAGCTACTGCTCGTCAAATGTGAAGCGACGCAGAAAGTATGGCTGACCTGTCCTGAGATCGTTGTACCGCACCTGCTGTATGTTATGGCTATGCGTGTTGGCGATAGCCAGCGTGCGAGTGCAGCCTGTGTTACTGATACACCGTAAACGCTTCAGGATTCTGCAATGCAACGATCCTGCATACTATCGGCTGCTCGGACATATGGTGTCAGCGGAATCACAATGGAGCACCGCCATTGTCCAACGTCTCTGCAGTGCTGTGCTGACCCCCGTACTACTTACAGAACACCTGTTGTCAACCGTTAAGCGTGGGTCCTTGCGTGCGCATGGCAGAGACACCCTGCTAACCGCAACACTAGTACTGACTATCGCACGGCCTGTGGCGGCAGCACAGCGTCTTACGAATGCCGTCAAAACTGCATTCTTTCGCGACCACGCCGCACAGACTTCCCCGTTCGTCACCATCCTTTTCCTCGAGTTGTTGTGCAGAGACGATGTAGAAATTGCAAGCCAGGTACTCCAGCGAGTGATGGAAGATGATGCACGCTCTTTGGCTACTACCACTCCTGTGATTACAACGCTCCAGATGACCATCCTGGAAGTGATGGATCGTTTTCTACCACATCCTCTCCTCGTGCAGCAGCTTGGTCATATACTGGACTCCTGTACCGATTATGTAGTGCGCGAGTATACATACGCACTATTGTATAAACATGCTTGTTTATCTTGAAGTACAAGCACTACCCCAAAGCTTATCGTCGCGAGCGGCAGTGCAGACAAGCAGCATGCATTTAGCTACAGGAGCGCTGATCTCTCTCCGAAGACAGAGAAGATAGGTCAACTTGAAATGTGAAACGAGTGTGGGCGGAACAAAGATCGAGCAGAGTATTGCTGTAAGCTATTCGCAAACTAATGCATCGCCCTCGCAATCTCTTTCTCTCGAGATTGCTCTTTTCCCAAAGCCAATTTGGGTCGACATGTAATGCTCAAAGTCACATCCACGCATTGCTGGCGTTGTCAGAAAACAGCATATTACTATACATCAAGTTTCCTATCATTTAGGTATGCTGATCTATATTTACATCGTGGACTGACGTTGCGTGTACGAAGTAGTATACAGAGCAAGAAGAGTGTCTGGCTAGAAACTAGCATTTGTGCAATAGCTCTGCGCGATAACCACCAATCC
>QZWT01000050.1:0-45005 GCA_004114315.1 Cochlonema odontosperma
CCCTCCCCCTCCTCCTCCTTCGCAGACAGAGACAGAGGTAGGGACAGGGACAGGGACAGGGACAGGGACAGAGGCAGAGGCAGAGGCAGAGACAGAGACAATCTACCCAATGTCTCTTACGATAACGCAAACTACACCGCCCCGTCCAGAATGGCGGGCGGTCGTTCTTCGCAAGGGCTTCTAGGATTCCTGGGTAGTGGGCCTTCCGAGTCTCCGTATGACCAAGAAATGCCTTACCCTCCGCCCTCAACGCCTCCATCCATGCCCTATCCTCCGCCTTCAACGCCTCCGTCCACGCCATATCCTCCGCCTTCAACGATTCCATCTACGCCCTACCCGCCGCCTTCTCCATACCCGCCACCTTCTCCATACCCGCCACCTTCTCCATACCCGCCACCTTCTCCCTACCTTCCGTCCACGCCCTACCCTCCGCCTTCGACTCCCCCATCGCTGCCTTATCCTACACCCTACCCTCCGCCCTCTCCTTATCCTTCGCCTTCCCCCTATCCGCTGGCATCAACGTCAATGACTCCGTCACTACCGCAGCAACAAATGGTGTATCCCGGTCAGCTACCAGTAGGATACCAGGTACAGCCGATACAAGCGTCACCTATAGGAATGAACTATGGACAAAACATGGCCTATCCGCAGCCACAGCCAACGCCATATCCGCAGCCACAACCACAACCAGCACCCTACCCACAGCCACAACCAGCTCCTTATCCGCAGCCACAACCACTACCAGTCTATGGACAAACCCCGCTGCCTGCATACCCACAGACCTATGGTGGCTACCAGCAACCACCTGTTGTCTACGGTCAGCCACCCAGCTACGGCCAGCCACCCAGCTATGGCCCATCCCCCAGCTACGGTCAGCCTCCAATCTATGGCCAACCCCCTAGCTATGGCCAACCCCCTAGCTATGGCCAACCCCCTAGCTACGGCCAGCCACCCAGCTACGGTCAGCCACTCAGTTACGGCCAGCTACCCAGCTACGGTCAGCCACCCAGTTATGGTCAGCCACCCAGTTATGGTCAGCCACCTAGCTACGGCCAGCCACCCAGTTATAACCGGCCTCCCAGCTACGGCCAACCTCCCAGCTACGGTCAACCCTCCGGTTACACACCGTACCCGCCCATCAGCTACAAGCCGCCACCCATGAACTACGGATACGCGCCTCCTGTTGTGTATAGCCAACAGCCGATAGTATACGAGCAACCATCCAATAACTATGGACAAGAGCAAGCACAGTACATAGACCCCAATCTGGCATATACGCAAGGAACCCCTCAATATTCCCAGCCCTCTGGCCCCATCCTCACGCCTATCCAGTCTTTCTGAGCTCCGATAGGCCATATATGTGTGTCTCTGTACGGAGCGGATATGCTGCATGAAACGGAGCCTAAGTTGGCTGACGGCTATGTATTTTCGTCACTGTAGTGGATGCTAGTGCTGTCGTTATTGTTGTTGTTGTTGTTGTTGTTGCCGTTGTTGTTGTTATTACCAAGACTGATGTAGAATGAGCCACGCTTGCGCATTTGTGTATGGCATCGCAGAATAATACAAATCTCTTGCCTTCCATGCCATTTCTCTGGCCTTAGCGAGCGTGCAGTGATTCTACTGCGGTAGGCACACGCCATTCGAGGGAGGATAAACACAAAGCATGGTGGTCGTTAGCCGTCGACAGAATAGCAAACATTTGGCCACCGTTGGTGGTGCCGTGACAGCCAGTGATGCGTTGCGCGCATAAAGATCACATGGATCATTCCATGGTGCGTACAGTACAAAGAAACCCAGCAAAAGATAAACGGGTGCGCCTACCACAAAACACCTCTCAAGTCGCTCTGTCGCTCTGTCGCTCTGTTTGTCGCTTAGAGTGTATGCGCGCTGAAGTGTCCTGTGAGGAAAGACCATCAGCATCAGGACAGCAGAAGAAAGAACTGATGGAAGTGTACTGCTTGTTTTTGCTGCTGCTTGCTCCATTGCTTGCTGGAAATTGGAGATAAACAATGGCTTTGCTGTGGCTGCCACGCGAGAGAAAAAGAGGATGTGCAAAACAGACAATCACAGATGTATAGAGATGATGGAGCATTGGAGAAGAGATGGCCTATCTATTGGCGATCATTGTCGTTAAGATCAAGTCTACCAGGGGACACAGGCAGAGACAACGCCATTTCCTTTGGTGAAGGCGGGAGAGTAGGATCGTTGTTCGTGGCGGGCATCGTCCAGTCGTCTCTCTGGTGGACGATGTAATCAAGCTTGAGAAGTTGTGCGGGCAGTTGTGCGTCGGACACTTTTGTATCTAGGCCAACGCGTAGGAAATCCAGCGTACTCGCGTGCTGAATGCCGAACTCTGGCCGCTGTAGCATGTCGAAGTCGATGCTGAATTTTTCAACGCGGTCAACCCGCGGCGACGATTCGTGTAGGTACGGAGGCCAGTTTTTGCCGATCAGTAGAAGAAGGAGAATGCGTGCAACAGCGTATCCATCTCCATACATGGACGAAATAATCTTAGTTTTTCTAGCCTTGTCCGGCTTTGAAAACTTCGCTTCGGCGGCAATGATTTGTGCGCATTGCACGGGATGCCGGAACTTCTGATCGCCCTGCTGCTGGTAGAGCATGATCCCGTGCTGTAGCGAGTCTTTGGTGGCCGTACCCAGATCGATTAGTCGTGTGATCGGTTGGTAACGTCCGGTTACCGGATCCATGCGGACATCCACCATCACATCTATTTCCATTCCCGCGTGTCAGCACTCCATTCCGTCGACCCCATGCAGCACTTACTGGCAGTGTGGACGTCTTGGTGAGAGTAGCCTTTTTCGTGGATACATTTGACTGCTGCAAAAGTGTGAGACCGTTTCCCCATTGGTTCGACAGTACCTTTCAGGATGGTGGCGATGATCGCTTGGGTAAACGCGTTGTCGAGCGCACGATTTTCCAGCCATTCAGTGCGCCACGCATCTAGTGTGTGTCCACGCACGTGTTCTATGAACAGCATGTGTACACCGCTGCATGTGACTTGCGCGTAGTAGCGAACCATGTGAGGGCACGCAAATAAAGCCTAGCAATGGTGAGTGCATTTAGATGGCGAGGGGGGAGGGGCAAGGAGGGAGATGCAACATACCCTGTACGCATCCACTTCCTGCTTAACCAGCCGTGCGTATGCCGCCACTTCCTGCATTTGCAAGTCTTTCGTCCACACAGAATGCGAGTGCAGCCACTTTGGTCTGACAACTTTGATTACAAAGGCATTGTTTTTGAACCCTTGGTTCTTGTGCGCAAGATAGACCATGGAGTTAGCCATGGGATCGGTGAGTCTGCGCTTGAGCTCGAACGACTGCATCCAATCACTGTCGTGATCGAGTGGGAGGACAGAGCAGGTGTTGGAGTGGAGAAGGTGGGTGAGCATGATGTCGTTCTTGTTGATGGCTTGGATTGTACTGTCTATCTGCTCCGCTGAGAACAGGTGTAGGTTTATCGGTTTTGAGGGGTCGTCTAGAGCGGCGTCAGCACGCGCACGTCACGACAGAAGGAGACGGGGAGGCATTACTGATGGGCCAAGACTTGTAGCGCTGGAATGTCGGTGGGGTGTAAGGGCTTGCCGGAGATTGAGAGGAGGCAGCATTTCTAGGATACTCGCTGTGCGAGTGTTGATCAGGCGAGGGCGGACGCGGGATTGAGGAAAATGCCTCTGCGGCTATTGAGTCGATGGTGGTGGTGGTGGTGGTGGTGGTGACGGTGCTGACGCGAGACAGAGGACTGGCAGGCTCAGTCTTGCGAAACAAATGATTGAAGAAACGAGATGGCGACGCGGTGCGTGGTGACGAGAGATGTTGATAGCGATGCGGCATACTCGATGGGGCTTCATGCTCAGGTTCGGGGTCGGACTTATGCTCAGATCTGAGCTCAGGACCCGACTCAGAGTGTGTCAAAGGTGGATGGGCTTTTCGTTCGACGAAGATTGAGTGCTGCACGCGTCTGGCTACTCTGTGTGAGCAAAGAGAAGGATGGGCGGGACGTACGCGAGTTGTGTTGGAGCTGAAGCAATGGGGTGTTCGTTTTTGAGTGCAAAAATGGCATGGTAGGAGGAGTAGCAGAATGTCGTATGCGCGGAGGAGTAGGAAATTCCCTGTGGAGAGGGACAGAAGCACGAGGAGACAGCACGCGTAGCGCGGTCAAGGGAGACATTGAATCGGGATCCGCATCAGAACTCAGCTGAGTCTCGCTTTCTAGAAATGGGTGTAGGTGAGAGGCGTGGAAAGGGAGCATACAGCCAGCGTCTGGCGTGGCGGAGGAAGGCAAGGGCAGGGCACGTACGTGGAATGTCTATTGGAAGAGAAACGTGTACGTGGTTGTGCATAGAAGCGCCGACGTGGTGTTTCACGATCAGCAAGAGCACGGTTGTCCACGTCAGCGAGTGTGCGTAGAGGGTGGGGATCGTGGCGCACGCGGCATTGGGCCAAACAAAGATGGCAAGCAGAAACACCTGCGACAGCGAAGGAAGAAGCATTCGGAAAGAGCGGAGAGGCAGAAGGGCAGATACAGGCCCAGGTGTGCGGAGCTGTTGCGCGGCTACAAAGCTGTAGCGAGAACGGATGAAAAGCGAGAAATAGGTAAGCAGCGTGCAAAACACGCCCATGCCAAATATGCACGCCAATCGTGTGTCAACATGCCCACACCCGTCCCGCACGCTACGGAGCGGGCTGTGGGAAAGAAGAAGGGAAGGGGAAAGGGGAAAAAGGAGGCAGGTGAATAGAACGGTGGTGATACATAATGACAAGAGCAGTTTCTACGGATCGGGTAAAGATAGAAGCGCGCGTGTCTATCACCCACGCCACGCCACGCCACGCCACGCCACGCCACGCCACGCCACTGTTCAGCACCGATCTCGCTTTGCATCGTGTGTGGATGGCCATGCTGCTTGTCGTTTCTTACGCGCCTGGTCCTCATGCATAAGTTGCTCCACCATGGTGCGCTCAGGAAGTGCCACAGGTTTTGCTTCTTTTTCCGAATGTGCGGGCTTCGATGCGTGCTGTTTGAAAGGGTTAACGCGTGACAAAGCGGATCCTTTCTTGAATGCAATAGAAATGGGTCGTCGTTCGAGTGGAGCCGCTTCGTCTGTCTCAGCAGCACCGACAAGAGTAGCAGCTGGGGGTGTTGGCTAGTTGCCCCGCTCGCTCATCCACAATGCCACACACCCATGCTAGTTACCAGTGTGGATGATGCTGCTTCCATAGCCTGTTCCGCACGTTCCATCATATCACGCAGCAAACGCTGTTGTCGCTGATCATCGTTGAGATCCTGCTTTGCTCGTGTATCCGCTTGCCGCTACGCCCCCCAGCATGAATAGGCACACCGCCGGCATCACACGACACCGCCTACACGTTGTTCCAACGCTTCTGGACTCCTGTCCACATACTCAATCTGCCAACCCTTGTCGGTTTCCTCGATCTCGCAGTAGCCCTCACGTCCAAGGAACCGCACAAACCCTGCCAACGAGTTCCAGTGCGTGCCGTTCAAGTGCACATGCTCTTTGTCGGATATGTAATCCTGGTAGACAGTGTGTGCAGACACCCGCCGTGTGCCGTATCGCGACGACAGTAGCTGCAAGAAGTCCAGCTTGAACTGACGCGAGAATTCCGACAAGAACTTCTCCGGATTCTCTGCAAACTTCGTCATCATCCGCTGATGCGCTTCAGACATAGTATGACACTGTATGCACAGTGATGAGCACAGAGATCGGCACGCATGCAGTACGCATCCCATGCCTTGAAACCGTTTGCATCTCGACATTGCTTCTGGCACATCTGGCAGTAGTATTTCAGCTTCTGCAGCCCCTTCGCCTACACGATACAGCGTGTGAGCCCTTCCTGCTGATGCCAGGCAGTGGATTTGCCTTGATTTTGTTGCTCAATGCCTTGCTACTCAGCGCCATTTTGGAAGAACAGCCAGCCGTTGCGTGTTTCAGATACTGCGGCAATCCAGGTACTGTCACGTGACCCTCCACAACACACGCAGGCTGTGTTGTGTAGCATTTTGCTACTTGCTGCTTACTGCTTGCGAAGGTGAGGAGGGTGAAGGGCTTTTGTCCAGGACAATAGGCTGACATGGCTATTGGAGTGGCTGCACTTGTTCTAGCAGACAGGCTTTGGTGGAACGCGCTGCATGCTTGGGACACGTAGTGGCTAGGGAGCACGGCAACACATTCGTCTGCCAGCTTTGTTCCCCTGTCTGTACGAGCAGATCTTACGTTTCACTACACATAGGTTCATCTCATGAGCAATTGTGCTTTCAGTGCGCAGACGTGGTTCGCCCTATCCAGTCTAGACGAGATGTTCATTTATACTCCAAATCAAGCGTATACACACTCATCGCAACGCAGCCCCACACTGTGCGCTTAAAACACTCTTCTTAGCACTCCTTGTTGTCGTTGTTGTCGTCATTGCCGTCGTCGTCATCCTTCTCCAGCTGCACCTTTACCCATGTCTTGACAGCCACCGGATCCATGTGGCGGTGCGTGCGCATCACTTGTCCCATAAACCAATGCGCCACATTGGGGTTGCCGTTGCGATATGCATGCCGCTTTTCAGGATGTTTACAGAACAGCTGTTGACATGTGACGCCCACCGTCGCTTCTTCGTCCTCATGCGGAGGCAGCAGCGAAGATGCGGATTGCGACACAGTGGCGTCTTGCACCAGTCTGGTAAGACACACCCCAGACGACGTCATCGCTTTTGCTAAGAGTGCTTTGGCTGCTTGGCCTATCGCGGATAAAGCGGTCGAAACGGGATGTCGGCAAACATACGATGCATCTGTCCGGCCTCCACAGCGTCCACAAGGCAGCCAAGATCCGCGGACGTGACCGGGGATGTAGCAATCGACAGTCCTTGTTGACGTAGATGTTTTCCAATGTCATTAACCAGCCTGTGCACTATGAGAACAATAAGGAAAACTGCTGCGGTCTGCCCACCAGTGGTAAACGAGTTTGGGATTACGGTGTGTGCGCACCTAGATACGTGATGGTTTCGCCAGTCGCGTGTGAAACACACGTACTCTGGTGTAGTAGGACAAGAGATCGGAATTGCGAGAGAGAAGCGTGGCTTCCGATAGTGTCAGTCCGTCGTCGGACATGAGTCGTGTTTTCAAAGCGTCTGGCAGTTCTGGGAGGTTCTTCGCAATGGATTGCACTTCTTCCTGGCAACAGATGGAGAGTCATGCGCTGCACCATGGTACTGGCCCACCTCGGTGATGATGAAGGACGGGATGTTTCCATCGTGCAGATATCTGTTTCTCATTATGACTGTTCGCTAACACATGCACCACCTGTAGTCTGGCGCACTATCTTTCACACGGAGCAAAGTGGTCACACGTTGATGGGCGTCGAACGATCGCGTCTCAGTTACCGAGAGTGGCCCAGACGTATGAAAGTGTTGTGTTTGTCGGTCGATTTCGTAGTCTAATCACCGACGCCGTTAGAAGTAAGTTGTGTGCAACATAAACACACACACACACACGCACCGATGGCTTGCGCAATGTGTCGTGGACTGTTGACATTTTTGACCTCGGCATACGTGCCAAGTGCGTTTCCAGCGGCGCGAATAGATATGTTGACATCACAGCGGATCGATCCCTGTACGCCGTCTTAATGCGTTCCTGGCTGCAGAGAAAGCAGCGTCCTACCTCTTCCATGTTGCCGTCGGAGATGTTCAACCGGCGAACGATCTCCTGCACTTTTCGCATGCTTAGTGCGGCTTCTTCAGAGGTTCTATGCGCAGTGCCATGTATCGTTAGCGAGAGACTGGATCGCACAGCGGTCGTTACCGAATATCCGGATGAAGTACCAGCTCGATCAAAGGAGTGCCAGCACGATTCATGTCTACAGCAACTAAATCGTCTTGCATGTCTGATTTGGCAGTATCCTAGCATGTGCTGGATGAGCAAAGCACAGCGTGCACTCAGTGTCAGTAGCACTACCTGTTCTATTTGTATGTGGCTAACGCGTATATCACGCGTGTAGTCCAGGCCATCGAGCGGCCCCAAATGCAACATGCCACCTTGACCGATGGGAGCTGCATGGTGAGGCGCATGAAAACACAGACACACGACGCATACCACGCTTCTGCGTTACTTGGTATCCAGCCGGATTGTCCGGATAGTGGTAGTGCTTGCGGTCGAAGTTGCAGCTATGGTTCACGCGTCCACCCAGTGCTACCACTGCAGCTACCGCCATGCCAACAGCAGCACGGTTGAGGCGCTGATGCTGAGTACGTGCATGCACAGGCAGGCGTGCTCACCGGAAGTGCTCCAGGCAGTGCTATATCATAAGGAGCCAGGGTGGAGTTTGGCAGTGTGTTGTATGCAGAGCGTGCAGCTATCGCACCGTTGTATCATTGCCCGTTACAGCATTACCCGTTGCACCATTGCCCATCACCCCCACCCCATCCCGCCCCTTTCTTACGCGAAAACAGCTTAGAGCGTGTGCGCAGGCGAATGTGGAACTCCAATCCGATTGCCGCTTCCAAACTCGGCGACGTGGTGGCGCGCGTGAGGCGCAAGCCTCGCTGGATCCACATAAACAGGCAGTCACGATGCTTCAGTTGGAACACGAGAAACACGTTCGATTTATTCGCGACGTAGAAGCGGTGCGTTGATCCAACGAGCCGGGATCTCGATTCAAGGTTGTGGATGATGGTTAGAAGCGCGACGATCTTGTGTACTGGCAGACTGAGCATTTGCGGCTGAGCGGTGTGTATTGGGTATGTGGACGCGAGATGGAGGCGCGTCTCAGTCCTCGTCTCACATCTTCCCACCAGGGGCTCACCGCATTAACACTTCTTGGTCGTCCAGATGCGCTAGTTGAAACGGATGTGCTCGACTATGTGCGGTCGTGCCAAACAGCGTCGGGTAGGTGCAGTGCTGCTTGGCGTGTGGCGTGATCCGGTGTGAGAAGGCGGGTTTGGCGGGCACACTGGCCATGACGAACACATGCTGTACACACTCAGCGCCATCCAAATACTAGTCATGTACAATGCACTGCATACCGTCGACGTCGACAAGATCTCCGCGTGTAATGAGTGGGCCCGCGCACCTGTGAACCGCCTGAGCCTATCCCCGTGTAGACGTGGCCGCACGACAGAACCCCGATGGCTCGTTTGCTGGCGACGAGTGGGGAGAGGTGGACACGCGGTTCAGCTACTGCTGCCTAGCTAGTCTTGCTCTGCTTGGACGACTGGACGCCATCGATCGCGTCTCTGCTGCAAGCTTTGTGATTGCCTGTCAGAACCTGGATGGTGGGTTTGGGCGTGTACCCACGTCCGAGTCGCACGCGGGGCAAGGTGTGTCTTGCTACGTGCCACGTTCCATGCTTAGTAGCAGTGTTTTGTTGCGTAGGCTCTCTTGCTATTCTTGGTGCGCTAGACCGCATAGAGCGCAAGACGCTGGCGTGGTGGCTGTGTGAGCGTCAACTGCCTGAAGGTGGTCTGAACGGAAGACCAGAGAAGAAGGAAGATGTACATCCACGGATTTCCATTTGCCAGTGCTGATTAAGCGGGGGCAGGTGTGCTATTCCTGGTGGGTGGTGTCGGCATTAGCCATTCTGGGCGAGCTACACTGCATTGATCAACAAAAGCTACGCACCTTCATTTTGTCATGTCAGGTGAACAGTACGCGATACTGCTGGGACTAAACATATGTGCAGGACCCGGATGTGGGCGGCATCGCTGATCGACCGGGTGACTTCCCCGACATCTTCCATACCCTTTTCGGATTGACAGGTAATGCGTGGCTTGCTGGAGACGTCCGTCACACCATCACCATCGCCATCACCACCACAGGTCTCTCGTTGATCGGAGAATCGGGGCTGGCAGCAGTGGATCCGGTCTATTGTATGCCCGTAAGCGTGACCAAACGTGCACAACTGTATGGCTATGGCTGGCAGCATCCAGCCACCCTCGACCCACAAGACCTCAACGAATAGTCATGTTTTGTCCAAGAAGCAAGTGGTCCCAGTTGCTGCGATCCTCAAGATGACGTATCAGCAGGTCCAGCCTTCGCCGTTGCGTATGCCAACACGCTTTATATAGTGTGTACGAGCAGGACTACATTGAAAGACTTTATAACGACCGCCTTCTCTTCCGTGGTTGTATGCACACGATTGTATGCACACATATTCACACCCATTATGCAACATCTTCCAGCGCGCGTTCCATCCATGTGGCGGCATACGTGAGCGTTTCGATAGACCGCATGGATTGCACGCTCTGTCGTGCATCGTCCAGGTCAACCAGCGTGGCGTCCAGCCGGCGTTCACAGCCAAGCAACTCTCGCTGCACTTGCCCAGCCACACGAATACACGTATGTCACGCAACCGCAAAGGCAGACATGCGCGGGAATACCTTCTCATCCACCATGATGGGCACCCGCTTCTGCACGTTCTCGGTGACACGAAACAAGCCAAGGGATGCGTCATTCACCAGATTGTGCAGCAAGAACGAGAGCTCTGATCCCACTGCGTGCTGTTACCCGCTGTCCACACATACCGCCACTACATTTGTGGATTCTCTCCTCTTCCGCCTGATCGTACACGGTGTTGTGCGTTTGATGGGGCGAGGAGGAAGCGTCCATCGTCGGAAATGCGCAGGAGGAAAGCACACGCACGCCTCTTCGCTGCAATGTTTGGGCTGGAAACGCAGTTCGACGTGGTGGTGCTGGGTACTTCGCTGCTCCATTCGATTCTTGCTGCGTATTTCGCCCGTATCTTCGCTGCTTCTTACGTGTAAGTGCGCTGGCAAGAGCAGGAAAGCGTGTGCTGCACCTCGACGAAGCTTCGCACTATGGCGGGCGGCAATCAACGCTCACCTACACCGATCTTTCTCACCACTCTAATTACACGTCCGCACGCGCAAACAACATCGACGCGGACAACACATCGTGTATTGATGACCGGGAACACAACCTCGACCTGTTCCCAAAGTTCCTGCAAGCGAACGGAACGCTTGTGGATCTGCTTATTCGGTCGGATGTGGCCAAATACCTAGAGTTTAAGTTGCTGCAGCAAACGCGTGTGTTTCGTGCTGGCTCGTTTCATTCGGTATGTGTGTGATGCGCTGTGATGTGCTGTGCAGCTACCGTTGAGCTAACACTGGGGCACAGGTGCCGTTCACTAAGGAAGACATCTTCAACGCTGACTTACCGCTGCTGCAAAAGCGATGGATTACTAAGTTCTTGCTGTTCGCCAGAGACAGCGAGCGACATGCGGAAGGTACGTGTGGTCAATCACCCGAACCGGTTGTCATGTCTGTTAGTGGACAAGGAGGAGCGCTTCGACGACTTGCTAGAGCGTAGGTTCCATTTGCCAAAAGACACCATCGACAGTATCCAACATGGGCTCCTGCTGCGTCCCGAAGACGATGCCGGTGTTTGTATGCGAGATACTGCCTTTTTCCAACTCACATGGCTAGTGAGTGCGGCAGAGGGAATGCGGCAGACGGCAGCATATCTCAGCTCGCTGGGAAAATTCGGAAATGCTGCTTTCTTGTATCCCGTCTATGGTGTGTCTGAACTGGCACAGGCTTTCTGCAGGTCTGACGCTTGCACGCTTCCGCCTGTCAACTCACAGCGACAGGATGTGTGCTGTGTTCGGTGGCACTTACGTGCTTGGTGAGCCAGTTGTGCGGGTCATCGAAGAAGGATCTGGATGCAAAGTGATATTGCGCAATGGACAAGAGCTGGTGAGCAATAGTGTGATCTGCACTCCTCACTACGCGAACGCAGCGTTTGATGCGAATGCAAGGTAGGTGCTCTGCCCTCTGGCAACCACGGACGCTCATCCGCAGACGAGATGTTGCTCACACGGCAATCATGCAATGTGACGCTGCTTTGCAAACTGAGCAGGGCCCACGGCTCTACGTTTTCCCACCCCATACTGTGAGCAACGATCACCGGGTAGTCGCCACAGTGTTAGATAATGCGACTAGAACGGTCGCCAAAGGCGAATGTAGGCTGCACTTGTCGCACGCATAGCCGCTGCTTATGGAGCAAAAGATTATGTGCATATCCAGGGCGACAGGTGCGTAAGCAAGGACGACGAGATACAGGCGGCAACGATTGAGACGATCACATCGCACTTGACACAAGGTAGATGCGTGGTGCTCGCTTCTGTCCACTGAGTGTGTAGAATTGTCTGCGACGATACTAACACAGGGTGTTATTTCTTACCCAGTACGGAGTGCCCCAGACGACGGCACAGCGAAGGTGTTCGTGCATGACGACTACGTTGCGGGCACGACAATGGATTCGCTGGTGGATCAGGCAAAGCGGACGTTCCAATCCATCATGGGGCCAGATGCCGCCTGGTTCGATCCGATCGATATTGTCGCACACAATGCAGATGCAGCGGAAACGTCTGTGCCTGAGGAGGATGCGAGTGGTCCTTCATAGGAAGCGCCACGACATCCATTTCCACCACAACACAACCACTTCTATATACGATAAAACGATTGCCAGCGCTTGTTTGGAGGCGTCGCTCATCTGTGTCATGTTCGCAAAGCATACTTGACACACGCAATGTTAGCGACACTCTCCTCATCTCCACCTGCTCAAGCCCCTTGCCACACGAATGCAAATCCATTTCCACCAAGATCCACAAAGAAAGAGCGTTTCGCTAACACTGTTGTTGTTGCTGCTGTTGTTGCTGCTGTTGTAGCGCAGCACACGCTCGCCATTTTGGATCGCGCTTGTGACCTTATAACCACCGTCACACTCGCCGCACAATCGGCCACGCCCTGCCGTCTTCTTCCGCACTCCGCCAAATGCGATCAACCGCCACAATACTCCGCCTAACCGACGAAGAACGCCACATTTACTCACAACTGTATGCAGTTGCTACCGAAAACGGATGCACCGCGCTGTCTGGCCCCGTTGCCGCCCAATTCCTGTCTAAGTCGCGGCTTCCTGGTGCTACGCTGGCCGAGATCTGGTCGCTTGCCGATCAAGCAGACAACGGCGTGCTAGACCGCTCTGCTTTCCATATTGCGCTTAAGCTCATTGCTGTTGCCCAGGCGGGTGGGAAGCCTGACCTCAACGCCATTCACTATGGTGCGTGACTCCTCGCGGCATTTGTCTGGTAATACCCAGCTAGAAACGTCATTGCCTGTGATTGACGGTATCTACCTGGAGCCCTATGAAGCAGGGAGCATCAAGCCCCGCTCTCTGAACACGGCTGGACGCACGTCTAGCTTGGCCGCCCACCCGTCCCATACGCCCGAGCCCATGTTTGACATCCCACCTGCCGATCGCATACAGTATGCCGGCCTGTTTGCATCATGCGAGCCTTCGGAGGATCTCCTTGAAGGTAGATGCCAGCCTCTTGCACCAGTCACCTCATCAACCAGGTGACAAGGCGCGTGCCGTGTTTTTACGATCCAAGCTTCCCGTGGACAAACTGGCTCATATTTGGACACTCGTGGATACGAGACAGCGTGGCAAGCTGGATGTGGAGGAGTTCACCGTGGCGATGCACTTGCTAAAGAGCTGCATGACTGGTGCCATAGGAAAACTCCCTGACCTTCTGCCCAAGAACCTAAGTCTCGTCGACACAAAGCCCGACCTTTCGCTACGGAAGTCTATGACATCCAACCCCGCTGTGTCAAAAGATGCGTCTGACGACTGGGAAGTGAGCGCAGAAGACAGACGCAAGTTCGGCACCATGTTTCAGCAATTAGACGCGCAACAAAGTGGCCACATTCTCGGTAGGTCATTATCTAGTATCAGCCAAGGCAAATATAATTCAAACCGATGTTTAGGCGAGCAAGCAGTTCAATTCTTTATGAATTCCCGACTACCAGAAGTGGTTCTCGCCCGCGTGTGGGATCTCGCCGATATCACCCAAGACGGCAAGCTGGATGCAGATGAGTTTGCGATAGCAATGGCGCTGGTTCAGAAAGCACGCACTGGGCAGCCGCTGCCCGCACAGCTACCGCCAGCGATGATTCCAGCCAGAATTCTGAAGGGGAAGTTTCCTGCTACCGGTAGGGCAGCGTTTCCTTGCACCCCTCACCTGTGTCTGGCAAGATTCGGTTCAGTATTTCACGAAGTCCTCTTCTGCACCTCCACCACCTTCTGTACCTTCCATCGATATATCGGCCGTGTTTGGACCAAGTGTTCTAGCGGGTAGGCGTTGTATTGCGCGCGAACCCTGCTAAGCATCGTTAGCGCCCACCCCATTTGTCGATGAATCGCGTGGCGTAGCGCCTCTGCAGCGGACACACCTGCCTTCAGACCAAGACTTCTCGCTCATGATGGGCCTCTCAAAACCCAGAGCCATGTCCCCGTTCGGGCACACGTCTGGTCATGGCAATGCTATTGCGTCGGGATCCGATCTTCTGGATCTCATGCACGCGACGTCCGATGCTCCTGGTGCTGCGGCTCTCGCTAACATATCTCCGTCTGGTAATGGTGACTGTCGGGTCTTTGCTAACGCGCTCTTTGTCAGCATCTTTCTGTGGAAGCAGAGCACCGGATCCACTTGTCGTATCAGACCCCTTTGGCCTGGACGCAGAGCTGGACGCCCAGTCCATGCCGCGAGAAAGCATGCTGTCTCAACCATCGCTGCTAGCATCGTCTCCTGCACCAGCCAGCACGGACCCCAAGATGCTTGAGATCGAGCAGATCCAACGGGATCAAGATCAGTTGCGCGAGGAGACAACACAGTTGTCGAAAATGCGCGTGCTCGAGAGTGCCCGTCAAGCACAGCTCACCTCGCAATTGCGTGATCTCCGTATCCGTCTTGCACAGACACAGACACAACGGGATGCGGAACGGAAACTGTTGAGCGAGATCGAGTCGGAAATGGCCACGCTGCGTCTCGAACACCAGCAGGATGTAGAAACGCTTGCTCGCTTAGAATCTGACGCAGAAACATGCAGACAAGCGCGCACAGCACTTGCACACGAAAAGCAAGCGATGGACGATGAGATACTACAGCTACGTGCACGTCGCAAGGTGCTTCAGGATGAAATGGCAGGATGGCGCAGTGAAGCAGGAGCCCGGGAGCGTGAGGTGGGCTTGCAACGAGTGATGCTGCATGCGGAGCGAGAGGAGGTTTCACACGCTGAGCGAAGTGTGCTCGGGACAGCAAGCCCTGTACTATCGCTCACCAGCACTTCCAGCGTACCAGTCTCTGTGAAACGGGAGGAAGCGTCATTGTTTGGCGAGGAGGATCCTTGGGAAGGGATGGACGATACAGATTTTGTGGATCTCCCGGCCGCTTCATCTTCGCAGTTTGACTTCACCGCCGCATTTGCAAAAGCAACAACGCAATCCCAGGACGCAACACAGACGCAGTCTCTCGTAGACTTCGATGCGCTATTCGGCCAGACACCGGCCATCGCAGTGCCCACTTCAGCGGGGCAGCAGAGCAAGAGGGATGAGCACGAGGATGTGGATTTCGACTTTGACACAGAGACGTTCAGCCGTTTGCCAGCTTCGACGAGCGAGGGCACTGGCCAGGTGTTGAAAAATGCATCGCCAAAGAAACCAGCATCTGAGGGCAAAGCCACAACCGCTTCCATTCCCAACGTATCCCAAAAGCTGACGAAAGCGGACATCGATTCTTTGTTTGCTGCCAATGCAAAACATAATGCTGTTATTGTGGAGGATATGTCGGATACAGGAGCATCTTAATTCGCTTGTTCGTGAGCAACAAAACGTTTCTAATTTTCAGTATAGCGTCTAGTTTTGACAATTGTCTTGTATGCAGCGGTCCTTCATCCCAAACAACGCAACGCAATGCGGCGGCAGCAGCAGCAGCAGCAGCAGCAGTAGCAGCAGCATTTGTGACGGACACCCGTCAACGTTGCAGTTCTCACTCACAGCGCACAGCGTGACTCTGCGAAACCATGCGTTATGTGTATCCGCGCGCATCACTTCGCAAAACCATGAAAGCACATTGTCCTAAACACAATCTGTCGGCAAATGTCGACTGCTTGGTCAGCCCCGCGTGGGTTGCTGTGCGCTAATCTGGCGGAACAGATGTGGTTGGAGTGTGTCATATTTATGAAGCAGGTGGCACGCGAAGCCGAGATTCTTCGCTTGGCGTCTGGCGAGAAGAGTATCGATGGTGCGCATATGGCAAAAGCTGTAAAGGTAGTGTGGTGGCGGGGTGGTGCTTGGCGTCTGGCGTCTGTGAGGAGATTCAGCTCACTATGGTAGATGACCCTACGCGAGCTCAAAGGTTAACCGAGCGTACATGCGTTCGCGGGTGTTATTGGATCTGACAACAGTGTGTCTGTGTACTACTGCTTTCTTTTGGTAACAGGGTTGTCCTGGCGGGTTATGCGGTATAACACAGCCTCGTTACGTATTTTACGCAGCAAGCCGCTATAGTATTAGTATATTGTACTTGGAGGGATCACTCTTCTACGCGGCTGGTAGTGCTGCGTGTGCTGTCATTGTACAGGTTACCTGAGGGCACACATGCTGCATCTTATGTAGCGATAATCATTCAACACTTTTATCTATCCTATAGTACGTGGGGAAGCGACATTGGGTGGCGAAAGAAGACCGTGGCACAGCCAACATGACCATTTATAGCATCCATCCTGTAGATCAATCAGTCTAGCACGTCTATACACGCATGTCGTCTTCGAACAGACACGTTTCGGTCATGCACAACACACTTCTCTTGCTTCATTGCGCGTAGTTGGTTCTCGTCTTCCACTGTCGAGCACCTTTGATACTCGTCTCACTCTGCCAATCACCATACGCCTTTCGGAGTTCTTTCTGATACTGCTCTTCGAGATCGCGCTGATAGTAGCGAGGAAGATTTAGCCGTAGCATGTTGTCGTTCACTTTGGCCAAAGCGTCCATGGCCCATTCTGCCACAGTGTCGTGGTTTTTGGCAAAGCTTGCAGCCACCACTGAGGCAATGTATCTTCGTGGTAGCACGGTCTGCATTGTGATAAGCCGAGAGTGCAGCAGCACTGGGTCTTGGGCCAGCAGGTCGACGAAGTGTTTCAGTGGGGTATGCAATGCTTTAAAACCGGCGTGACTATGGCAAAGAGGAATGATCATGCTAATGTAGACGTTAACCATCTTGATCACCCTGAGAGATGAAATACGGTTGGGGGCTAGCAACGTGTTGAGGGTCATTTTCAGCAGAAACAGCATGTTGGCAACGACGCGCGTACGCTCCTCCCTGCCCAACCGTTCGTCTGGCAGCGAGTGGAACATGCTCGCGCTGTGCACAATGGATGTAGGACGCTGTGCCATGCGCTCAGGCACGTGAGTGTAAATCAGGAGAAGGAGCTTGTTGAACGCGTCAGCACCAACCGCACTTGTGCCGTCTATGATATGCGTGATCATGGCGTTGATGTACGTCTCCACACCACCCACTCCAAGCACTGTGATGGAGGAAGGAGGCGTTGGCGGCGGGGGCATAGCATGGGATGGCTGCGTAGTCTGTGGCGGAGGAGATGCTGGCGAAGCGTGTCTGCTGTCGAAGGGGAGATTGTGGTTGCTGGTGTGTGAGGCAAAGGCGCCGCCTGTCAGAGCCACAACGGCAGCGAGCAAATAAACGTTTGTGTGCATAAAAACACCGCACAGCACACCAGGCCGGAAACAGAGAAACGCGTGAAAAAAGAACGCTAAGGCGGCGTGTGACAAACCACGTGTTGACCAGCAACGTGTGACTGTTTTGTGAGAGACAGTTTCCTTTTCCGCTCGCTTTCGCTTCTCGTTCCCGCGCACGGATCCACGGCGTGGTGCGCCTACCTCGGTAAACGGAAACGGCGCTGTTGGTGCGTGTGCAGTGTGGCGGTGCTTCAGATCAGCGGTGGGTGCGCTCTGCTGCCCCAGTGTGAGTCGTAAACATGCGTTCCGCGAAACCGCATGGCAAAAGGACATCGTGCTTCTACACGGCTTCTGCGGCACACTTCTATTCCGCCGCTATTCCCTTCTCTATCGTGCCACAGTGTCGGTGTATTCTCCGTTGAACATACTGTAGGCACGCATCGCCTTCTATACCGCATCCTGATGCGGCTGAGTAGTGGCGCATCCACATCTGCCAATCGATGGCATTTCGCACAAGCACACCAATACGTCGTAATGCACTGGCGTTCAAATAGGTTGGGTCGAGTGATGGACACGCGGCCGTCCAGAGGCGTGTCAGATCGTGTAGCCAGGGCAGTAGCAAGGGTACTGGCCAAAGCAGTTCCTTATGTCGCTTTGTCTCCTTCTCTGCTGCGTTGCAGCAGAGCACCTTGTGTCGGATCCGTTCCATTTCGCGTCGCATCGCTAACCATTGCGTTTTCGGATCACACACACGCTGCAGCAGACGCCAGCGCTGACCATCACGCGTGCCGCACTTGCTCCAGCACTTTTGCCATGCCGCAGCAGTAAGGCACCGCACCGTGTCTGTTTGTAGCGCAAGTGTGATCTGCAGCACGGTGGCCAGATTGCCATGAACGAGACACTGCTATTGCCAAGCGTAAGCATACCCATTCG
Organism: Cochlonema odontosperma; assembly: GCA_004114315.1. NCBI lineage: Eukaryota > Fungi > Zoopagomycota > Zoopagomycetes > Zoopagales > Cochlonemataceae > Cochlonema > Cochlonema odontosperma. The sequence goes on from QZWT01000050.1 coordinate 18,502, forward strand.
TACTACGGAAGCAGTAGCGGTGGCAGTGACAGTGACGGTGACAGTGACGGTGACAGTGGCAAACATACCGCGGCAGTACGAATAAACTTACGAGCAACAGACTCGACAGTGGCTGAATTCTCAGAAATAGTTGTGATGATCCATTGAAGCATGTCGTTAAAGTGCGCCATATACGCACTCGGTCCGTTCATCGCCATCAGGTCCTGCCATGGTCGGATAGTCTCCAAAAACGTCTGTTGCTCAATACAGCTTAAAGCACAGGCCAACTGTGTGGATGTCCATTGTAGCAATGAGGACTTGCGTTCGTGCGGCTTCAGAATCCGCTTGCATTGGAAGTGGGGCAGGCAATTGTATGCTGCTGGTAGCGAGGCAGGTGGGCCGCATACAATTGTCCCATGCCATATACGTTCTGCAGCCACGCATTCTCTCGACATATCTGGAAACACAGCGTTTCGAAGGTTCATTTCCAAGGGAGACGGTGGTAGTGGCTTGCCGTCCCACCGTTCCCATGGCGGAGGCGGAAGCTGTTTTGAGGGCACGCGGGGCAGCGCTTTGCACGCAAGCGGAGGAAGTAATAGCAGCTGTTGTCGGCGATGGCTGTGTGGTGGTGTGGGTTCCGGAGACGGAAGCATTGACGTGAGATGACGTTCACGCAGACGCTGATACGCTCGATACAGGTTCATCACCGCGCGCCACTCGATAAGTGCAGACTGCACGACAGCACACAACGGCAAACGATCTAGGCAATCGGCAACCGTGTACTGTACGGGGGAAGCGTCGCCAAACAGAAAATCAAGCGGGAGTACATGCAACCACGTCCAAAACAGCCGATACAGTCTGGACAACGGTGAGCTAGCTCGACAACGCGCAAAGCAGTGGTACCGAACTCGCTGTGGACGTGTGGATTCTAAGACGCCTTCCGAGTCCTGTTGAGAATCAACATTGCGGTTGTGGTTGCTCTCCAGCGGTATTACTATTATGTGCTGAAAGTGTGCAGCAAGCGCGGATGCAAGTTTCTGAGCGTTGCCGAGAGAACGGTTGCCGAAGCTCAGCAGACCGGCGAGTAAATGGTCGTCCCATACAACCAGCAGATGGCTGATCATGGCGGAAATAAGAAGAGGGTAAGGGTGGTGGAGGGGTGGCGGTGGAAGCGCGAAGATGGGGAAGGCAGCCATCGAAGGAAGCGCTGAACGTGCGAATGAACGGCTCCGTCTGGAGCAGCAAGATGAACGAACAATAACAACATCAATGCAAACACGCCTCGCGCAGTCAACAGGCGCCAAGCGTGTGTTTATTTGCAAATCACGTATGCGTGCCGACCCCTACAAGCGCTTGGTCGATATGCTGCTCGGAGATCTACAACATGGTAAGAGACAACCACTATTCAGCAGCTACTTCCGTGACAGCCCCGTCTTCGGCAAAACGCTGCATTGCTGCTTCGCGTAGCAAATTCTGAAGTTGAGCGCCTACCGTTGTCAGCGCACGGTAGAAACAGCACATCCTACCGCTCAATCCGGCTGTTCGTTCGGCTAGCCGGTGCACGTACGCGTCAGACACTTTCGCCGACACTTTCAGAGAAAAAGCGCTGAAGATGGCAGCTCTGGACTGAGACAAGGTGTGAGCCACTATCGCAAAGCGGAGATGCCCACCTGTGCGTCAGGTAACGGCAATGTAAACTGCTGGTCGAATCTGCCTGGTCGTAGCAGCGCGGGATCCAGTGCGTGTCTTCGGCTGGTGGCTGTGCAGGGAGCAGTCAGTGGGGTGGATCTGCACCAGCACAGTCGTACCTGCAAGCACCATCACGCCAAACTGATGCGCAGTATGGGCGCGTGTTGTCAACCCGTCCATCTCTGCCGTGGCGACACGCGTTAAACGACTATCGCCGTGACGAAGACCAGCATCTACCTGTGAGAAAGCAGGTGATGATGCGGTCACTGGTGTTCTCCGAAGAGGTAGAAGTGCCCCGACACGGCAACAGACTATCGATCTGTGCGCGTGAGACACTGTCCCACTTTGCAGGAATACCTGGTCGATCAGTAGAATGCAAGGCGATGCAGCGCGCGCTCTTGCAAAGAATGCAGCTATGGATTTTTCAGAGGCACCGACCATAGCCGACCGCACTTGCGTTCCCTAGTCCACAGCCAGAAGGGTAAGCGCTGGTCTGTGTCTTCGTTTGCCTACATCCACATGGATAATATTGACGCCCAGCTCACCAGCAATCGCGCAGCACAGTTGCGTCTTGCCCACGCCGGGCGGGCCACACAGTAGGACACCACGCGGTGCACGAACGCCGAATGCTCGATAGCGATCTGGGCTTCGGAACGGTGCAACAATAGTGGCCTAGGCAGCGCAACGTCAGACTCTACACAGCTGAGCACCTGTTGCACACACTTCACCTGTATCTCCTGGATGATATCCTGCATACCATACATGTCTTGAAACGTAACATGTGGCAACTGTGGCAACAGTGTCAACGGTGCCAGCAGTGGGCAAGAGCCATCCGCACAAGGGCGAGTACCTCAATGTGGAAGCCAGACAGATCGCTGGGTCTGGCAATGGTCGTGAATACTTGAGCCATCAGTGTGTCCAACTCGCAGCTCTCTTTGTCCAGCAGCCGCAGAGCGACCTCGGAAAGCGCGTGGCGCAGATCACCAGCAGACCAGCCGTGTGTGCAACGTTGGCTCAGCATGTCGAGGGTGCGTGCGCATTGCTGTTCGTTTTTCCAGGGCAGTGCTATGACCGTTACTTCGCTGACGGTCGGAAGCAGCGCTTGCCTTTCGTCATCGCACACAAAGCAAGGAGGCGCTGCTGTGGTGTTTTCAGAGCCACATCGATAGTCGGAAACAGCCGCATGGGTCGTCGCAGAGCCGCACACACGGTAGTTGGCTTATTGCTTATGGCTTACTGCGTCACTTTACAGTGCAACAGCACGCATGCCTACCGATGGTGAAGACAACACCGCAGCCTTGCGCCTCTGGATCCAGTCTCTTTCTTAACCCTTGGGCTATCTCTGTCGTGTCCAGATTGCGCATAAGGGCACACCGCAGCCGTGTTTCTGATGCTGGTAGACACACTGAGACAACACACGAGCCGGAAGGGATACACGTACGATGGGAGTGGACGCTTGCTTCTGGCGCGATCACGTCTATGTTGTCTATAATAAGAATAGAGACTTTGTTTTGCAATCGCAATGTGCTGTAGATAGTGTCCAGTAAGTCCTCGCTGACGCCTTCCTCTGCGCCGTGTGGTGGTGTGAGCGCAGCTGTCTCATCCGCTACAGCACGTCTTACCGCTCGACAACAGAGACGCGGAAGAGAGCTCTCGCACAGGTGTTTCCGTGTACTCTGACAATGAGCTGACGGAGATGAGAGGCAAGGCTTACCAGCGATAGCACGCGCTAGTGTGGATTTCCCGGAGCTATTGCACCCCACCAGCAGACACCCTCGCGGCAAGTATGCTCGTGGATACGTGGCATCGCTGGCAAGGGATGTAAAACGCAGGACGTGAGACCACAGCAACATGGCAGCATCGTCCACACCGCCAAGCATGGCGCGTATATGCTGAAGCCAGTCTTCAGCAGCCATACGCCTTCAGCAAGCAATGGAGCGGCGTGGCGTGTTGGAGGATGTGGCGCTGGTGGCAGCTGCTGAAACAGCTACTTAAGGCTTTAGGCAATCGGTTTGCACTGTCAATGCACGTGCGCCACAAAGAAGGCGCACACGAAGCGGAGTTTTGGCTGTTGCGTGACGAACGACGACACGTCGCCAAAGTGAACAAACGTATTCGGGTAGCACTGCTTGTCCGCCAAACACGATTATGCCGACGCTTTGTTTCCAGACAAGAAAAAATGCGGATCGGATCTTTATTCCGAGTAGAGAGCGAATGCAACAGCGCGCCGCGGCATTGCTCCCTGATTTCCATCTCTTCTTGAGTATGCATATGAACATCTCACATTTTACATACAGCCCAACTGCTGGCTCACCACACCGCGAACGTAGCTACGCTACTAGATCAGCGAGTATTTAAGAGGACGGGCAAGCAGCGTGATCTCCTCGGGGGCACGCACTCGCCGCTGAATCGCCTTCGTCTTCAAGCGCAGCAGCGTGCGGCTGCACACGCGCCATACAAAATTATCCGCTGCCGAGTCGGTCGCGTCTCGCCCAGAGGATACCCCGTAAAGCATGGAAGCAAGAATCTCCGACTCTCTCCACTGCGTCTGTACACTTCGTAGCTTGCCAATCGGGAAATTTACTGCTTGGAACTTTCGCGAATAGAGTGCTCGCGCTTCAGCATCGTCCACGAATACGTCTGTCAGCAGCTTCTCGTTGTACTCTTTCTCCAGTTCGCGCATTTGAACCACCAATTTTTTAAACCACATCGTCTTGCCTTGCGACGACTGGATGGTGTGGAACGCCTCCAGCAGATCGGGATCCTTGCCGTCGCCGGCAACCTGCCGCTGCATGACCATGTACTCCTGCTCGTGCCGAATCACCGTTGCCATCACCACTTCCATTGCCGTTCGTGGTTCGGTGATTGTGGATGCGCGTAGACCTGGTGAAAGCCAGCAGGGAGTGGGGATTCGGAAATTCTCTCGCTGATGGGCACGGAGAACATCCGGCTTGATCTGGCGTCCGCTCTTTGCCGAGTCAACAAGCTGCTGACACATATAACCAAGCTGGATAGCTTTGGCGTGCTTTGCGCCATACTTCTCCGTCACCGCACAGTGCCAGCCGGTGTAGAGCCCCAGTGGATTGCCGGACAAGTGTTTGTACCAGTCCATCAGCGTAGCCTGCAAGTCCTCGCTGACATCGCCCAGGCGCCGCATGCCAATCACACTGTTCTCGAAATTCTCGGCGATTTGCGCAGGTTCCGGCTGCCACTCTTGGTTCTGGAAGGATTTGCAAAAGCGTTCGTCCCATGTGATCCAAATCGAATCGCCGTCGTAATCGCCGCCACTCAGCAGCGAGGCGAGCGGCCGGTTACCTTGTATTGGGAACACAAGCACATCCACAAAATGTTGAAGCTGAGGGTGGTCAATGGCACGTACTTTTTGGATGTCTGTGGGGAGATGGCAGGGATTGCGCGCCAGTATTACATCGCCGGTGATCACGCCAAGGTCCGAGGGCTGAAAGAAGACACAGCCCTCTGGTAGTGGGCAGTCGCTAGGTGCGATCACGTAAACGGTGCGTGAGTTCTTCACCTTGATATGCGCTTTCTGGAACCATTCGAGCGACGGCGTGATCGCTTTTCGCAGCAGTATTTTGAGATAGGCGTCGACGCATGGAACGAACCCGCATTGCAGCATGCGTAGCGCCAGCTGCACTTCGTGCTCGCTGATGCGACTGATCACAGATTGCGTGTCTTTTGCCGTTTGCAAAACCTCAATCAGGCGCTTGCAGCTGCGAAGCCAGCTACCGGAAATCTCATGCAAGTCGTTCAGGTATTCGGTGGTGATCTCCGCGAACACGTCCTTTGGCACTCCGCAGGCCTCTAGCACGAGCACAAACTGCTGGTTGAGACTGCTGGACTCGCTCTTTCGTGTCGTGTGAATCACCTCCAAATGCCGCTGATGCTCGTCTGGTCGAAGCGTGTATTTCCGTTGCGAGTCAGCCACGCGGATCCAGTCGTCAACAGGGTCTTCTCTAATGTTTAGGTACCAGACACCCTTCGACGCGCCATAGCGTGCTTGAACGGCAGACGGTGTGTGTTTCAGGCCAAGTCCACGCGCCACTTTCTGCATGACGGCGAAGGAAACGTCGCAGCAACCATCGCTCATCACCACGCCGTCGAAGTTTTGGATATCCGGCATGCAAATAGGCAGCACACCAGGCAACGCAACGGCAGTGGTCCGCGAGAACGCCAGCTCCAGTCGTGCTGCATACTTGGCAAATGTCATGTCGGAGTTCGTTTCACGTGGGCAATGCCATTCCAAGACGTCGTGTAGCGCGATTGTCGGCAGCTTGGGGCTCGTTTCCGCGAAGTAAATCCACCGATCAGACTCTTTGCCTTTGCCCTTTTTGAAGCAAAGCAGCGTGTAGCGACGATCAAAGATGATAAAGAACTTTGGGGTGCTGAGTCCCATGGATCGGTCGCAGCGTACGAAGAGGAAGCGTTCTGCGCCGTATTTGCGCCCAGCACGAAAAGACCGTTCTAGCGCGACTGGCTCCATTTTGAGCATGATAGCACCGTCAGCCGAGCGTTTGAGCGTCCCGCTAAAGTCAAGAACCTTCTCCTGGTCATTCATCTTGATGTCAGAGTCCACGTCTAGGCGCGACGCGAGCGGACGCTCGCACATCGGCACGTGCCGTAGAAAGTTACTGAACATCTCCTTCAGCGGCACCTTCTCAACCCACTCCGCCTTCACATTGGTCCATTTCAGTGGACCGGTCGGTTGGTAGAGACGCATCAGTTCCCATTGTCGAATAAACGGCAGCTGGATAAGTCGCTTGCGAATCTGGTCAGGGCAGTAGGTCCAATTGGCCAGCTCACCATCAGGTACAATTCTAGTGATAGGCACGTTGTTGGCGACAGGCGACGACGATGGTGGCGGTGGTGGTGAGCGAGTGGTGAAGAAATCGCGAACATGGCGCTGTTGCTTGAGCGATGGCTTGTACAGTTTGTTGTGTGCGTTGGAGCCCTTGGTGGAGCGCAGGTAGCGCTCGAGCTCGTAGGCGTCGTCGTCGTTATTAGTGGGGAGGTCATGTGCGCTTCTCCAGTCCAAGCTAGCTTGGTCGTCTGAACTCTTGCGTTTAAGGTGTCGCATGTGGTCAGGACGCTTTAAGTTGCGCGGTGCCAAGTGAGTCATCTGCATGTCCTCCACCAGCTTCAGTCTGCTAAACTCTTCGATCTGTGAGGGAGACAGTGTGTCGATGAAATCACTGTCATACAACACGGACAGCTCTTGCAGTTTGCCTCTCCGCATTGTGGCGGGATGTTGGCGTTGCGACTGCGAGCCTACACTATGGGTGAGATAGTGGAGCCACACGCGTGCTCAACAAGGAGCGTACCGTTTTCATCTACATACACTCCGGAGTCCTGACTGAAGCTTTTTGGCGGCATGAAGGCGTGTCTCGCGCTGATCGAGTAGGGGACGGCGCTGGCAGACATAGGGTCGGACGGTAGTATATTGGCTGCTGAAAGCCCTGCGTTTAACTTGGCCACATTTGTCGCACTCGACAGCTTTGCTTGCAGTCTTCTGCGACGGTTTACAGGGTCGAGCCGGGAGAGGTTCAGATAGTCCTTTGACACGAAATCCAGCAACAACCGTTTCAGACCATCCGGCGTCATCAGACCCAGCTTCAACACATTAATCATTGTTTTTACATGTGTGTGGTCGATTGAGTCCTCCGAGTAGATGCTCTGAATGTCCCGCACTGCGCTAACCACTTTGTCTGGCAGCGCCTGGATCATTTTTGAGGAAACGCGTGATGGGAAGTAAAGCGAGTTTTATGATTTTTCACTTCTATTTGCGACACCTAAACAAGTGAAAATGCGCGTGCTTGCGTGCACAGTTGTTGGCCAAAGAAATCGAGATCGACAGTTGTTGGCGCAAGAAATGTGCTCAAAGTGGTAAGGGGAAACGGTTGGCGCTGTGTGAAAGCGGTTGGCTCTATATAAAAGTGTCTTGCTGAACGTGTAGCATGTCGCGTATACATTCGGCAGCAGATAAAGCATTCCAGAAGCAGACACACTGACAGCATGGCATTCGTAAACCGCATCATTCCCCGGCTGAGTTGGATAACTGACGCGTGGCGCCATAGAGTGTGCCCGCACTTTTATTCACGAATGACTTGTCGGCATGGGATGTAGCACATGCAGGGCTGCAAGTTTGCGCTGTACGCGATTCTTTACTTCCTGCTGGTCTTCCTTTTCGTCATCCTATGCCATTGTTAACCAGCCACGCGCCATCCAGCGGAAGCCGTGATGACACCGTACCTGGGAAAGAGAGGGATCAAGCGTGTCGTCAAACAAAAAAGAGCGAGCCTTCCACATCCTCCTGTCCACATCGTGCTGCACTTCAATAGGCACGTCTGGTATGGTGTCCATGTCGTCGACGCGCTTCAATGTCACATCCGCTGGTGCTAGTTCCAGCATTTTAACCACTTTCGGTTCCGCCAACGTGGTACTCGCTGACGCTACCGCTTCACGCACGACTAGCGCTATTTCCGACGCATACATGCGCACCACTGCTGACACCCATCGTCCGTTCTCACCACACCCAAGCACAGACGCTGTGTCGACGGGCATGCGCTGCGTGAGCGCCAACACCATCGCGTCCGACATCACTTGCCGCGGACTGTCATCTTCCACGCGTGCTCGTATGTCACGCCATTGATGGATCGCACGAAACACAGCAAACTGTTCGCGGTTCAAGGCCAACTGCCGTTTTCGCAGCAGATTCTGCCATCCGTTTGAACCGCTGCCGTGATCGAAATCATACGGCTCCTTTCGATACACACGAAGACTCGTCTCGCGGCTTCTCTCCAGACACTCGCGCATCTTGTCTGTCATGCCATCCGCCAGCAGCAGCTCCCGTAGTTGATCGGCGATGTATAAAAGATAATGTGTGTCCATCCGCGCATACTCGAGCATCTCTCGTGGCAACGGACGGATGCGCCAGTCAGAAGTTTGATGTCGTTTGTCAGTCAGCACTTGTGCGAATGTCTCCAGCAAGTATGCCAGCGAGAACTTGCTGCATTCTGGTGAACAGATGAGCACACGCGAGACACCTTGCGTCGCAACCCACCCAAGAGCTTGGAAGCGTGATACGTGTCGAACAGTCCAACAACATAGACTCCGAAATCCCTTTGAAGCCACGGGATGTCGCTTTCCGCGCCATGGAACACCTGTGTCACCACACGATCGTGCGAGCAATTACCACGTGCCCAGTAGCAGGCGCTACCTTGATGATCTTGGGATCGGTAAACACGGTGTTGACACGCCAAATGTCGCCTCGCAATGCCAGCGTGTCGACCAAAAAATCCTGCTTCCGTGTACTGACCTGCATCAAGCACGTGAATCCTTGGTAGGAGCGTAGATCATGCGCCTGCACCCGAGTGAGCCGTCATCCGAGCGCGTGTTAAGAAATGCCAGCAGGCATCACCAAGAGCCAGTACCTCTAAATCGACGGCGATTTCCGATGCCAGTTCCAGCTCAGCGATCATGTTCAGCAAGCCGTCTAGCGTGTCCACCCACACCGCATCCTCGGCGTTGATGTCGGTAGGTGGAATTGGCGTGCGTGGTTGAAACAGCTGGGCTGGATATTCGAGCGCACGTATCTCATACTCGTAGGCATGTGGGGCACTAACCCAGCCGTTAGTCACCATCCTTCACCAACAGTACCTGCACACCTGATCAGCTCGTCTGCAATGCCCAGGCTACGCATGTGTCCCAACATCTCCTGATTTGACAAGCCATCGGCGGTCATGCCGTATGCCAGGGGCACGAGTGCGTTTGGCTTCACCCGGATCTTACGCTGATAAGGTGCACCAGCACTATTGTCGATCTTGTCGGGAAAAGAAAGCTGTGGAAGAGGAATGTTTTCTGCACGAATAAAATGGCGAACAGGAGCATTGGGGTGAGCAGCAGTGCGAATAGCGAGCTTTGTTGGACGCGACTGGCCCGCCAGCTGAGCTCCGTTTCCCACTATCGCTGTATTATCGCTTATGATAGCATTCACTCCGATAGCCATGGCGGTGGCGGTGGCGGCGGTGGTGGAGGAAGCAGAGTGCTGAGCCGCGTGCAAGCATACTTCAGCCTGCTCCAGCAACAAGTCCACGGCATCAGACACCCCCGAAAAGCGATCCATCACATCATCGAGATCCTGGTAGTGAGGCAGTTGCGACTGATGCTGCCCAGTCAACGTGTGTTCCAGCAGTCGGTTCGTGGTCGCTAGCACGGCTGTAGCTAGCTGGCGCATGCCCGCCGCTAGCTGGGGGTCCATCGACCGGTGGAAGTCGAAGTCTTTTCCCAAAGGCAATGTGTTTGAAAGCACAATAGCATGCTGGCATGCACGGAGTATGTTGGCGGTGAACTCGGGAAACGCGTCGACGGGATCAGCATTGCCCATTCTGCGAAGTGTCAAATCTTTTTTTTAGCGGCTTGCCACTGTCGTGCTCCAACCACGTTGTTGGAATGCAGTGCGCGTGAACGACAACATCCCGCCGTATTGCAGCATACCGCGTCCCTGTTTCCACAACGCATCGAGAGTAGAAGTGCTGGAACGAGCGCTCTTGCTTTGGCAGATTTGTTTGAACGATAGTGCGTGTTTTCTGCGCAGCTAGTCTGGTGCAGCATCGCTCCGTTAAGCCTGATGTGTGATGCTGCACGAGCACTGACATGCCGGCTGCGTATACGCAAGAACGGAGCCATCCTTTTTGATAAAATCTGTGGTTTTATTTCGTCCAAATAGACAGTATCTTGTATTACTCCGCGCAGACCATGTAAGCCTCGCCAACCAACAGACCCACTAATAGGCTCAAGGCAGAAGGGGGTCCCGATATCTATACGCTCTTTTGCGTCTTTGCTTTTTTCGGAGTGGTTGGGCAGGGTCCAACAATGTGAGACTGTCGGCAATGATCGCAGATTTCGTCGAGGTCAATCGAGAAAGATCGCTTTCTGTTACATTCGCTATTGGAAGACTGTGCAGGTGTTGGAGCGGTTGTTGGCGTTGTGGATGTTGATGGAGTGGATGGTGCTGGCGTTGTTAGTGCTGGTGCTGGTGTTGGTGCTGCTGCCATCTTAGAAGTTTGCAACCGACCCAGAATCTCTTTGACTCGTAACCGCTCACTGTCTGTCAGTTTCTGTGCCATCAGCGCTTTGTCGTCGTTATACTTTCTCGATATTTCAGCAAGCTCAGCAAGATCCTCCCTTGTGCTGACATTTGTTCTGATCATCGTTTTCTTAGTGGCAGATGGACCAGCAGGATTTTTTTCCATCGACACTCCCGACGTCGCTCTTTCCTTCTCGCACGCATTACAAAGCAGTTTGCCATTTGCCCTTTTCTGAACATCAACCTCGTCTGTAGCCGAACACTGCTCGCACCGCAAGCCTGGTGGCTTCGAATAGCTGGGAAGATACTTTTTACAATAGTTACACTGTGCTCCATGCTTGTCATAGAGGCGGTAATAGGTGATATTGATTGAGCCGCAGCTTAAACATCCCGTTTTCTGCAGGTTCTTATGGTGGGGCAGTTGAGCTGGATACGCTGTATGTTTGCTCGGCGCGGTGTCGTTTGTCGGAGGAGTCCTCTTGTCAACTGGCTCGGCAGTTGCTAGTAGCTGTGTTGGCATAGCATGCGTGTCTTTGCCATAGCTCGCAATGGGTGGGGGTGGACGATGCATGCTCTTACGAGGATGATAGAACCGGTTCGCGCTGTTTAACTGCACTGCCCTTGCAGCTTGTGCCGTGTTCTCGAACAGCGTGGCAGTTGCAGGCTGTTGCGAGCTCTGCCCGCTTGTCTTTGCCTGCGTGCCTGCTTGTCTCATGCCTGCTTTCGCCATTGTCGATGGGTTACCCAGCGGATGCGAATGACCGGGCAGATACTTGCCCGTCTGTGCCTGCGCCTCTAGCAACGATCGCCAGTACATGTTGTTGAATCTAGCTTGTGATTTTGATTGCGTGAGCGGCTGGCTGAGTGGACGCGTCTGGGCGCCAGCTGGCAGAACATCAGTATGCGCGTTTGCCGGGAGGGGCGGCTGGTAGTATTGTGCTAACGCCGCGGACTGGCTAGCAGGCTGTGTTCGCATACCCATCAGTCGCTCGCGAACAGCCTCCATCGACGAAGACTTCTCCAGCAACGCTTGCTTCAGGTACTCAAACTTGTGAGGCTCAGCATTTCCTACACAACCTACTGTCAAAACACGCCAAACAACCAGCCGTGCAACCATACCTAATGCTTTGATGGGCATGTAAGGTATAGACTGCATTTGCTCCAGTCCCGGCTCCAGCATCAGTCCCAGCTCCTCATCCGACGACGACTCAATCATTTTCAGATCTACGGTGTAGTCGGTGTCCTGATAATGTTCTTTCCCGTCATCGCTTAGTGCGTCGCTTTGTTTGCCTTTTTTGTCGTCCGTGACGCGTTGGTGGAAGTGCTTCGCGAAAGAGACCTGGGCGAGGATGAGTCACTGCTGGAAGGCATCTTACAGGCGCGACTCGACCGTTCCACTCACCGGCTTTGACTTCCGCCGTGCACCACGTCCATACAACGATTCATCAGCATCCACCTGTTCCTTTTTTATGCCGTCCCCTTTCACCAGTCGGTCCCAGAAACTAACATCGACATCCTCTTCTTTCACATCTGCATTGGTGTCCGCGTCGATTGCATCATTTGTCCACACCCGAGCATACGAGAAAGAGTTCTTCTCTTCCGCGGGCAAACTCGTTATACGCTTGTGCTCCTCAGCCATTTTCTCCAGAAGCGCTTCCACTCTCGCTGCGTCATACTGCAGCTTCTTCTCCGAATCGTTCTCCGACTCTTCGAAAAGCGCTTTCGCGCCAAATTCAATGGCAGACTTTACATCCACGGCTTCAATCTTGTCGGCACCGATTTTTCCGATCACCAAGTGGTCAAGAACCATTTTCTTTTTGGCAATTTGCAGGATGCGCTCTGGCGAATGAGTATGGGAAGCACACTGTCATAGACGACCAACCTTCTGCGGAGTTTTTGGTCACAAACTTGAAAATCGACACGGGCTGGCGTTCTGGGTGAGCATCAGGGAGTCGCGGTCCGTCGCATTACCTTGGTTTGGCCAATACGATGTGCTCTGCTCATCGCTTGCAAGTCCGCATGCGGATTGAAGTCAGAATCGTACAAGATAACCACGTCTGCAGAAGCTGTTTCGCTGCATCAGCAGCCGACCAGCCGCTCACCACGCCAGCATACCTAAATTAATACCAACACCACCAGCGCGCGTTGTCAAAAGAAAAAGAAAGTGCTTGGAATCTGGTGCGTTGAACTCGTCGATCAATCGCTGGCGATCAGTATTGCTCGTGCTTCCATCCTAACGCGTCGCAATAAGCAGTGCAAAGCACATGTGTAGACGACACGCACCAAGCGTAAAAATGGCAAGCCCTCGTGGTTCAAGTAGTCATCGAGGACGTCAAGCACGCGTTTCATCTGCGAAAACAAGAGAATGCGATGTCCTTTCTCGCGCAGCTTTTGCAAGAAAATGTGGAGCAGCTGCAGCTTCGCACAAGAGTCAACCAACTGCTTATATGTTTCTTCGGGTGTGGCAAATATCGGCTCAACGCCGTCCATCAGGTATGGATGGTTCATGATTTTTCGCAACTCCATCAAGATGTTGTTAAAGCTTTGCATGCGCGTGTTTGTGGTAGCGGCTATGCTTCTGATCGATTTGAGTATGTTAACGTTTTTGCTCAGCGTCGCTTTGTAGAGCTCTTTCTGCAACAGGGTCATGCCCACGGGGATAATCACCTCGGCCTGCATGTGCGCGCAAGACAGCTTAGACGACAAGCGACCGGCAAGGGAGACTACCTTTGTTGGAAGCTGTTTTAGCACCTCACCCTTGGTGCGGCGAAGCATGTATGGCCGCAGGAGCTACGAGAAACGCGTCGGCGCCTGCTCGACGAACACGCCGGCGAAATTTTCCTACCTGATGAAGCTCAGATATGTTCTCCTCAGTCATTTCTCTGTACCGCTCTTGGAGCAGCTTAGTGTGCGGGAACTTCTCTGGCTGTAGAAACTGGAGCAGGCTAAACAGCTCTTGCAGATTGTTCTGCAGCGGTGTGCCTGAACGATACACGTTAGTCCGCCCCTCACCTCGCAGCACACACGCATGTCCCACCTGTGAGGAGGATGCGGTTGTACGCGTTAATCCGCTTTAGCGCGGCAAACAGCATGCCCTCGTCATTCTTAAGCCGTTGCCCCTCATCCACCACCATCAGCTCCCAATGCTTAACACGCGAGAACACGTTGGTTTCTCGTTGTGCGAAGTCATAAGAGGTGATGACGACATGGGACTTCAGACATTTCGGAGCAGCTTTGTCCGGGAAAAGCTCGTTGTTGCGAATCACATCACGCGTCTCAGGCGAGCCGCAGTACGTGGTCACGATCAGATCAGGCGCCCATTTCGCAAATTCACGCGCCCAGTTGTCGATAACAGAGGCGGAGACGACAATGAGGAAGGGATAGAGACCAACACGGTGGTACAGCACAGCCACAAGGGCAATGATCTGGATCGTCTTTCCTGCCACACTTAACGGGAGGAACACAGCGTGCTGACACGCGAGAACGCTGCTTACCAAGACCCATGTCGTCGGCCAGCAGGCACGGTGATCCGGTGGACCAACGGTAGTACATCCAGTTCAAGCCGTCCAGCTGGTATTCTAGCATGGTGCCGTTCTTGATGTAGTTCGGCTGCTTGGGTAGGCTTTTGAACTGGTGCTGCTGTCTGTGCCGCTCGACGCTTTCGGGTGTATGAATTTTCATGGCTCGGCGATATCGTTTGAACGCTTCCTTAAAACTCGAATAGCCAACATCATTGATTTGAAAGGGGTATTCCCATGTTGCTACACGAGATGGGTTTTGGCATTTGATACAGTCGTACCTTCGCTATGTGGGAGTCCTACGCGATGCCCCACCCGCTCTCGTTAGCCGAGCTCGACCGCGCATTGGAGAGCTACACGCACCATGCCATTTAACATACACTTCGTTTACACGATCAAGTTCTTCACGTATCTCCGCTTCTTCGTTCGCCCCAAGCTCGTCCTCGTTGCTCTTTGCCGCCGGACCCAGCCATCGCCTCCGCAACCGTGACGTAGCGCGCAGCTCTTTGGGTTCGCATGAAGCATTAATCACTCGATCCACTTGGTACCACGAAGCATCGACCACGCTCTTCTCATCCACAATGGGTGGCTTGTCTCTCTTTATAAAAAACGTAAGCTTGATATGCGACACCGCGTCAAGCCAACCGGCCGGCACCCAAGCTACATCCCGATACGAACGAGCCTTGAAGCGCACTAAGTATTCACGCGAACGAGCCGGCACAGTTTCATCTTGCGCGTTGGTCGTGTTGGCCGTGTTGGCCGTGTTGGCCACGGCGCCAGGCAGCGTCTCCGCAGCAGCTGGCAGCACCTCCGCAGCAGCTGGTACTGCCTCCTTGTCGAGAAAGCGCCAGCCGAGAATGCGGTCCACGCCCTCCGGGAAAGCCCAGCAATCGGCACAATAAAACAGGTCGGCATCTTCCTTGGCCGCACGCATAAAAATGTCATCGGTGGCGCATGAGGCATGCAGCGTGCGGCCACAGCGTTGACAAGGCACTGGTGCGGGCAGGTCAGAGGACAACGACGGCGACGACATGGCATTCTGTTGGCAAACCATGCACTGCTTTAACGACGTCACCCGTATGTGGCGCTTCCTTTTCTTCTGCTCGCTCGAGCATCTGGCGAGCAGATCGACAAGACGCCGAATCGTCAGCGTGTTGAGAGGCGGCAATGCGTTTAGATCGAGCTGCCCTGTGCGGCGGATAAGCCTTTTGAAACTGCGCTTTGAATGTTTGGCGGATGACGGTGGTGGTGGTGGTGGACGAAGGCTGGTGTTTTTGCGATGTCGCAGGACTCTGTCGTTCTTCGGGCTCGCTCCGTCGTTGATGTCGAAGTAGTCGTCGAGCTGGTGCAGCTTGGTGAAACCACTGGTGCGCTGTCTCTTCCCACAACGTGTGTCCTGTTTGTCATCAAGACTTTCCTCAAACGACTCAATCAGGTCCACATAGTCTTCCAGCCTTGCCACGGGTCTCTGCCATGGTTAGCACGCGTTGCACTGTTTTGCGACAAAACACACTACGTACCCAACGCGAACGCATAGTGGGTCCTTTCTGCAGACAGTACTCAACCTTTCCATTGTCAGCCACACGACGACCTGTAATCCGCGCTTTGCCAAGCCAATCCTCTTTATCATCACCGTCGCCGTCGCTTTTTCCACTATGGTCGCTGGGGATGGTGCTGTTTGTATTGCTCGCTAACAGAACATCCATATCCTCCTCCATGCTTTCTCTTCCTACGCCTGCCTCCTCTTCCCCACTGCTGCTGGTGTCGTTCTCGTCCGCACCACGCACATCGTCGCTACCCTCACCCATCGGTAACTCAAGCAATCGTGCCAGTCGCCGTATCGCGTTCCCCTCTATCACCTCTTCGTCCTTGATCAACTGCAGTCGTCGATGGAGCTCTTCAATCACTGGCTTCCCCATCCCGTTCAACAACGCATTCCGCTCTGGCGCCTGCTCGTCACCATCCGTAGTCTCTGAACTGTTCATGCGATACCACAGATTCTCCATAACACTCGTCAACAAAGCATGGTCCGCGGTCAGCGTCTTTTCTGCACCACCCTCGTCGTCGAGTAACTGTGCCGCGCGTTGCGCATTCTCAAACTCCTCTACCAACGAGCGGCAGTCGACCAGCATGTCTTCACTCTCCCATGTGGACTCGCTGTCGGGATAGCCGGCCCACTTCACGAAGTAGTACAACTTGCCGGCTGCACGCGTCTCAGACGCAAGAATGCGCTCCACCTCGTAGACCGAGTCGGCCGAGGAGGTGTCGGGCGAGGATTCGTGGTCAGGCGAGGGTGCTCTGGTGTGGCGGGAGGCTGCTGCCATGCTGAAATGGCGGTGGCAGAGAGCGGCACACGGCGGCGTTGGCGTTGGCGTGTGCAGAAATGAGTGCCGCGAAGTCTGCCAACAGACGTGTCACATGACCTGCCGCTTTATCCAATCCCGCCCCCGGCGCTGCGCTACGCGGGAATCCGATCGCGCAGCCATTGCAGCACCACCTCGACGCCCTGGTCGAGCACCTGGCGACGGGGCACGCGGAATACGTTACCGTCCACGTTGAGCTGGCGCAGGCTGGTGCAGTTGCCCAGCGCCGGCGGAAGCTTGCCCACCTCGTTGTCCGACACGTCGAGCACGCGAAGCCTGTTGCAGTACGCTGCCGAAATGTCCGTGATCTTGTTTCCCTTAAGCAGAAGCGTCTGCAGCTTTGGAAACGGGCTTGTGCTGGGCATGTGCCCCGCAAGACGATTCCGGCTGAGATTCAGCTCCACGAGGGAGGGGAACACGCCGTGGGCGGCAGTGTCAGCGTCTTCGCCTTCGCCTTCGCCTTCGCCGTTGCTGGCGGCCGGCAGGCTCCGGATGCGGTTCTGGCTCAGGTCCAGATAGCGAAGCTGCTGAAACGACCGCGTCTCTGCGTGTGGAAACTCAGTGATCTGGTTGTTGCTCAGTATCAGCACTGTGAGCGAAGCGTGGAAGTCCAGAGCCAACGAGGGCAGGACGGTGTACGCGTTTCGCTCCAGATTCAATTCCGCGGGCTTGAACGGCAGATCAGGCAGGACAGGCGGGGGAGAGGTGTGCTCTGAGAGCTGTCGTTGCGCCAAATAGACCGTGCGGGTGGTGATATGCTGGGGCGACACTTCCAAATCGATTGTAGGTGCACCGCGCGCATCGTAGTCGTGGGCGTCTGGTGGCGATGCTGCCGATGGCTTCTCGCACGGAGCGTCAGTGGTAATCTGCCACGGCGGCTGGTAGCTGGATGTCTTCACGATGTCGGACACCTGTCGCGTGTTCGTGCTTTCATGGTGTGGACACACTTTTGTGGAGACGGTGGATGAAAGCGTGGGTCTTTCGGCAGCAGGCAGAGCCGCATCTGTGTCGCACAGGCGCAGCCGAGACACTACTTCAGCAACATCCAGCTTTGCCGCCTTTAAGGCACCGGCATCTACACGCACACGGAGCATGTGTGAGCTCATCGAGTGCACATGGCGCACAAGGGAGCCACCGACCGTCTTCCAGGCGATGCCGGAGCGTTTTCAAAAGCTCGGCCACGCCAGCCACGCGAGGAAGAGCACGCAGCGGATTGCCATCGTATATAAACGTTTGCAGGTGCGTGAGCAGCCCTAGTTCGGGTGGAAAGGCGCGAAACTCGTTTGCTGCAATATCCAGCCGCGAGAGCTCAGCCAACACGTAGAGACCGCGTGGCAGTGTGCTGAGTTTGTTTTGCCGAAGATCAAGCACCTGGAGCTTCGGTGAGCCACACAGCACATCGCCAATGGTGGTCAGACGATTGGCAGACAGCGACAGCTCCTTCAGCAACGGAAGCCACACATCTACGGCTGCAAACGTGCACAGCTTGTTGCGACGCAGCTCGATCCGTTCGAGCGTCGGCATGACTGCCGCATTCGGGAACACTGTCTCCAGCTGGTTCTCGTTCGCAAGCAACTCGCTCAGCTGGACCATCTTGCCTATCCCTGAAGGGAGTGAACGCAACTGGTTCCGACTCAGATTCAGTTTGCGCAACGAAACGAGCTGGCCAACATGCTTTGGAAGAGCGGCCAATTGGTTGTCCGATACGTCAAGGTACTTTAGCTTTTTCAGTTGGCAGATAGCATCGTCGAGGCGTGAGAACCGGTTGTGCTGGAGATGAAGCTCCTGTAGGGGCAGCTGGTAGAGTGTGCTGGGCAGCTCCGTAAAGAGGTTGGAAGATAGGTTGAGGTGTGCCAGACTGTGCAGCTCACCCAGCTCACGAGGCAGTGTTTCCAGTTGGTTGTTATGCAGCTAAAATTGCGTTTGATTCACGGGAGTAGCACCGTAGGTGAGGACCGCCACACATACATCCAGAAAAACAAGGGTGTCAAACTGCGCGATGCGTGGATCCAGATGTGCTAGCACATTGTCCGACACTATCATGCGGACAATGCCAGTGACCTCCAGCCACGTGGGTTCTGTATCGAAACTGTATGCGCGTCAGTGCGACCAGCACGCCCCTTGCAAAGGCAGCCACAGCCATGGCCGCAGCCGCAACCACAGCCATCTCCTACCTCACGCTTACTTCCGACGGATCGATGTCGTAGATGGACCATAGGTTCTCCGGCAGCACAGTCAACGCACGGCTGGAAATGTCCAGTTTTCCTGGGTGGTGTGTGAGAAACAAACGGCGCGAGGTGTGTGTGCGCATACACACATGCACACGCGTGCTCACCAGTCAGACGCGCCTGTCCCAACACCTTCGCACTCAGCATGGCATCCCCTTTCTGGGCATGCCGCGAAGGCAGGTCGGCAGCTAACGCGGATGTATGCGGGTGTTTTTCCCGCTTCGTGACAGCGGAGGCGTTATGCAGTGCAGGCTGCACGGTTGCGCGGTGCATTCGTGCGGCGACAGATGTGTGGGGGTGAGGATCTGCAGGGATGTAGCCAGCAGAGCGACGAGGCACGGAAGCCTGGCGCGCAAGAGAAGCAGGGAAGCGCGGACGAGGAGCGTCACCGGAAAAGGAGCGGTTGTGCTGGTGCGGATGCTGCGGCGGGAGGAAGGCAGAGACGGCGCGTGGACGTGGCGCGGATGGAGAAGTGGCGCAGCGCACAGGCGGTGAGCGCAGGCGACGGTGCAACGGCGACGGGGACGCAGGCGGCGGCGACACGGACGGCGGCGGTGGCGTGAAGGTTTGAGAAGCACGGCGGCTACTCACGCGCGTGCGAGCAGTCATGCGGTCCAGGGAGTGGCTGCGTCGGAACGTGTTGTGCTCGCTCCCGTTCCGCCGCACGTCGACACATCTGATCGCAGATGGAACCACCAACACGAGCATCGTAGGGTTGCTGCTTGTGCCGTGTCGTGTTAAGCACGCATAGTTGTTGAAGAAGTGTTATCAACACTAGCGTGCGTGTGTGTGTGTGTGTGAAGAGAACAAACGGATATGCACCACATACTCTGCGACACTATCCACGATAAATGAACAATACAGTGCTTCACAGCAGCCCCCTACTCCAGCATCAATAGCCTAATCGTCTGTTGATGTCTGTTATGCCATCGCCGCATTGGTCTGCTGGCAGTGTGTATTCCACCGCATCCTCGTCGTAACAGGGTGTCATGTCGGGTCCCATGCCAGGCGGCAGGCTTGGTCCCTTGGTGGGTCTTTTCGCTGCTAACGGCATCTCGGGAGAGGAAGGAGAGGGCGGTCGTTTCGGGCGCTCAATAGCCATCACGCTGGCCGATAAGTTTACCGGATGCGCTGTGCGATGTACGATAGGCGGCGGTGTCTCCTCTGCTACAGGTGCGCGTGGTTTGATAAGCACGTCATGCGGTGTTGCCAATGCGATCAAATGTGTCAACCGTTGCGATTCCTGGCAATGGTGAGAAAGCGCTTGGCAGTAGCATGGCGTGCGTCACACACCTTCACTAGCTCAAGCATGGCTGTTTCCAATCTACGAAGCGATTCGTCTTCAATTGACTCCTGAAGCGTTGTCATAAAGTTGTCCAAGTCGTCCGCGTCATCCGCGTCGTCCGTTGCGGATGTGGTTTTGGCCACGTCTACCCATCCGATCCCCTTTCTTCAGTGTTGTTTGGGTGGCGGAAACACCGTTACGATTGGCCTTCACAGCGTCTGTTTGCTGTTGCAATTCAGCGATTTTCTGTGCATTCGCCGTCGCTTTGTCTGTCAACGACTGGTATGTCTCTGTGGTCGGGTGTTTTCCATGATGTGTCTTTGCTGTGCCTGGTGCATTGCCGGCGGTGAGTCCGCAGACGAGAGAGAACACACTTACCGGACGTTCGGTCATAGTACTCATCCTCGTCGCTAGGATACTCGTCGTCCAGCATTTTCTTCATTCGCTCAGCACGCCGTCGATGCTCAGTCATCGCGTCTTGCCCTTCCGGCAGCAGCATTCCTATCGCGTGTAGCTTTGCACAGGCGTCTGCTGCTGCAATCTTTTCCGCTTCTCTAAGCGTGTGCGTGTGAGCAAGCGAAGCGTGTGGTGCACGACTGTGATGCGACCTTCTTTTGCTAGCTGTCCCAGAGCCGTAAATCGGCTTTCCCAGTTCATTGGTGAGTGGCAGTTTGACTTTCGAGTGGTATTGGCGTGCATGCGCGACACCTTCTTCCTCCGTTTCGTACACCGGTTCCACACCTCGGTCCTAGCCAGCACGCGTCAGCATGCGCCAGCCGTTGCCCAGCACCATAGGACAACCACACACACCTCCATAAATAGACGCAACGCAGCTTTGGGATCTTCAGCGTAATACACATCCTCGCCAGGCTGAACCTTTTCAAGTGCAGCGGCAGCGACCTGCGTTATGCCAAAAGACGGCGGTGCATCCTCGCTAAACCCCCTGGCAGCAGCAAAAACACCCCATCAGCCTTCACCCTGTAACACCGAGTAGAGCAACCAAGTAACACCAGTGCTTTGCAGTGTATTTTGACGAGCAGCATGCTCCTTTTCCAGCGACGCATTGTCGCCATCGTTGTCCTCCTCTTTGGGCAGATGCGATGCCTGGCACTTGCGCGAGTTGTACAAGTACGTGCGTGTGCTTGTACCAAACAGCAGCTGATCGTTGTGTGTGACTGGACAGTGTTGGAAGGGCGGGATGCGCTGGTGATTCAGCTTTGTTCCGTGCACGCTGTTCAAGTCGTAGACAAACGCTTCGCCTGTTTGCAGTCAGCAGCCATCCACATCCACCGCCAGCACGCACGCACCCATCCACTCCTCAGACCTTGCTCGTTGAACTGTATGATCGCGTGGTACCGGGACAGTGACTGAGTGTCGACAGGGTGACTATGAAGCAGGATGATGTGCACAGCTTACCTGATGCCCCATCTCTATATCGCACAGCGGCAGCCTTCCTAATCTGTGAATGACGGCAGCAGCGACAATCATGCTACCGAGAGTGAAGAAGCACTTCTCCGCCAGCTTCACCAGGCCAAGGACACGTCCCGCCTTGATGACTTCGAGATGGCAGCCTTCGGGCGCGGGTGCCGACCAGTCCGGCTCTTGGTATTTCAGCTTGGGCACTTCTGTGCCACGCGTCAGCTGGCAGCCGCCAACACGTCCACCTTGATCAGGCATTTGACGAGCCACCTGCTGCTGTGGATGCGGCAATAGGCAGTGTCACGTGGCAAGAGATAAGCCTCCACATATTTGCTCTTTGGGCATGGCCGGGCGATCAGGCGCCGCTCTATCGACGGGAAGTTCTGCGCAAAGCGGCGGGCAGCCTCACGACAGCGCAGACCGTGTGCGTACGCAGGAGGGAGGAGACGGTGTATGCAGTCTGTGAAACCGGGACATAGTCGGCTGAAAGACAACGGTTGCCTCCCTTGGCACACGATGCTGTCGAGACATGGCCAACAAGAAAGATCGCTCACACAACGGCGCTGCATACCAAGTCCATTTCAACAACACCACTTCATTCTGCACTATGCACACACACACTATTTCAACGACGGGCTTTTGGCTTTGGCGAATGTCTGCTGACCCAGTTTGCAAATCTCTTTCTCTTTGATTTTTCTTTCTCCTTATTACTCGCGCCATCATTCTTTGGCTCTGGTTGTGGTTCTGGCTCTGGCTCTGGCTCTGGCTCTGGCTCTGGCTCTGGCTCTGGCTCTGACGGCATCATCGTATCATTTGTCTCTACCTCCACTCTGAAAAGCGCTATCCTTATGTTGGTCACTGCCGCCATGAACTGTGGGCACTCTTTCAATACTGGAACCAGCTTTGCTTGCTCTTCCCAACTTGAATACGCATCCTTGAGACTTTCCTTAAGCTGTGGCAAACCCTTGATATTCTCATACGACTCCCACAGCTTTGCTTTCAGACGCACCTCGATGTAATCAGTCAAAGTGGGATATTTCTCCTGTTCATCTTTTGTAAGAGTAAGCATGAAAGCCTTCCAATCATCACCCGGTTCGCCAGAAGCCAATCGTTTCACCAGCACAACAGCATCAGGCAGTGCGAAATACTTCATGCTTTCAATAAGCATCCACATGTATCTTAAATCCTCATCATTTCCTTTCAGTTCCACTCTTTTGAACAGCTCCAGTGACAGACGGAAGTGTTTTCTGATCTTCTCCTCTTCCTCTTCTTTAGTTGCCTTTTTGGAGAACGGAAGTTTCGCACCATCGTTTTCAGCAGATGTGGGCCCGGTTATCTGTGGATCGAACGTGAACACCTCGTGCGTCAGATTTCCCTCTTCACTATAAGCAAGAGCCTCGTAGTCTGCATACATTGGAAACCGGTTCAGCGGTGAGTCCTCCCACGAGCTTGCTCCCAGTGCTTTTACTTGCAGGAGGTGCTGAACCGAAACAAAATCTTGAATAAGAATATTGTTCATAAATCCTTGAGGGTCTGGACCATAAAAGTTTACGATTCCCATCCGAACCTGAGTGTTGGGCGATGGGTATGGGAAGAGGCCGTCCGTCACCGCTCTCATATAACTTTTTGGCGTAGCAGTAGTATCACCCTTTAGTATAGCGGTAATATCATGGGCATTTGTCAAGAAACGGCCGTAACGACAGACGGTCACAAGGGACTCCATCTTACTTTTGCCTCTCGGGGGACGCCTTACTTCGTTGCTATAGGCCGGTATCTTCGCCAACAAGTTCCACGGAAGCTTTAACCACAAAAGCGCGCTTCGCTCAGACATAGGTGCGTTGTTGTTGTTATGACTGACGAGTGCAGGTACCAGTGATGCGATATTTTTGTAGATGATCCCGTGCTTATCATTCCAGTCCGATTCCCATTCACTGCTGCCCTGATTGTCAGTATAAATTTTGGTCAGGTCGGCATAGATGTTCGGCTGCCACACTTTGAAACCCGGCTCTTCCTCGGTGTAGCTACCATCCAGAGCAGCGGCACCGCTCTGCGCTTTCAAATCCTCCTCCAGGATT
This sequence comes from Cochlonema odontosperma, assembly GCA_004114315.1. Taxonomy (NCBI): domain Eukaryota; kingdom Fungi; phylum Zoopagomycota; class Zoopagomycetes; order Zoopagales; family Cochlonemataceae; genus Cochlonema; species Cochlonema odontosperma. The sequence continues at coordinate 42,161 of QZWT01000050.1, forward strand.
GCTCTGATTTTGTCGTTGAGCCCGCGGGGATCTTGATTTTCAGTTCTTAAGGCCTCCATCACTTTGGCAGTGGCGTCTGGCGACAGCACCGGGCTGGAAGCAGGCACTTTGCTGTTGTTACCATCGTTGGGCTGGCCACTCCCCTTCCCTCCTTCAGCCACCTGCTGCGCTCCAGCACGAGGAACATCCGTCGACGGAGGAGACCTGAGAACGACGCTTTCGACGGGAGGTCTGGAAACGGCTGGGTCTTTTGTGGCTGTGGTGGTGGTGTGCATGGCAGTGGCTAGCACGGCCAGCTGGAGCAGAGCAAGCGTAGTGACAAGGCGCATCGCGACAGACAAATGGACAAAGGAACAGTAGACACAGAAGCAGACAGACAAGCGACAATCAAGTCACAGACGCACACGCAAACGAAGAAACAGTCGAGCCACAGGCAGCAAAGGTGGCGGGGCGGCGAGACGGCGGAGGAGGCGCTGTTTTTAGCTGCCGCCGCCACCTGCCGACAACTGCCAAACGCGTGCCAGTTTGGCGTCCGCATTCGGCTGGCTCACAGGGGTAGCGCCACGCGTCACATGATCTGCTCCACCGCCTGCTCTTCCCAACTGCTCGCTACCGCTACGTCGCCACACCAGCGCATACACGCAGCATACACACACCGCACGCCATGCGGAACACCTGTTGCTGATGCTGCCGGCGCTGTTATGCCAGGAGGGGCTGTTGGAGTGCCACACTCGATGACCATTGCTTCTCGTCTTGAACCTGCTGCGACCTCGCTCACACGGCGTGCATACGCCACACAGCAGCACACGTCTGTGCAAGAAGACTTGTATTCCCCATGCTCTACTATCTGGGCCTTCTCCTATGCCTGTCTTCACCTGCAGCAGCGCATGGTGTGACCACACGACTGGCCTTCCTGCGTTCGGAAAAAGCGCACCATTCTCCTGAGAACAGGATGTGTGGTGTTGGTAGGCACTGTGTACAGCGTATGGACTGCTAGTTGGACGTATGCTAAGCGGTGCCTGTTGAGTGGCGTGATGCATCTACAGCACAACTATGTTCACCTCCACACCTTCACACCCCCACACCACGTACAGCTGCTGGATGCTGCTGTGCTCTTGTGGTGTTGGCATGACTGCTGGTAAGTACGCCGGCTGGCCAATGCGTCTCTGTGTTGGAGCGGACATGTTCTGGAGGGGTGGACCAGTGTGTTGTGGCTGTCTTCGGACTGTGTCAACAGGTGCTGTGGTGTACGCGAAGAAGGAAGGGGGAGGGAAGAAGGAGGAGGGAAGAAGGAGGAGGGAGGAATAGACGCTTGGAGACAGCGCTGCATGCTGGTTCTCTCACCACAAGATTGTGTCACATGCAGCGGCAGACTATAAGGCGCTGACGATGCGCGTGCTGCCACGTTCAAAGTGCCTTCTTCCGTCACGGATTGCTGTGTTGTCGCTGTGTTCTCCCGTGCGTGTCCAGTCCTTTTGCGTCCGACAACAAGCGGCGCGATGAGCGACACACGTGACGCTGGAAATGGCTGTGGGGCATGGAATAGCGCATCCCAAAGCAGCACAATGAAGTCACACAATCTCGCTGCCTCCGCCTTCGCTGCACCAGTCAGCGCACGCATATGCATATACCCAGCGTTCTTGCTACTCTTCTTGCTGCTCTTGTTGTTGTTGTTGCTCTGCTGAGCAGCTGTGATGCCTTGGTCGCCAGCGGCTCTTCCTTTTCTCCCGCGCTCAGCCCCGTCTCGATGGCCGGGCTGATCCTGCTGCTGCAGGTGCTTGTTCCAGCTCCGCTGGTTGCAGCAGTGTGGTTTAGTACCGCATACACACCTCCTGGTAAGGCGCCTGGCCACCGCGGCTCTGCTTCTGCTTGCTGAGCTGCAAAGGCAAAAGACTGTCCGACAGAATAGTACTGGGGACAACCATCGATGGGTGGGAAGTGGACAAGGTCATGAAACCACTGCCTTACCCTATGGACACGGCTGCGGTCAAGGTCACCAAACTACCGTCTTCCACTTTGGCTGTGGCTCTCGCATCATTCTATGTGACCAAGGATAATAAGGAAAGCCTGATACGTGCTGTTCAATGGACCAACGCCGCTCTTCCTCCACACGTCAAAAAGGCTCGCATGCGATTGATGGAAAAAGAGGCTGCTATCGGAGCTGTGGCCACTATTGAAAAAGCAAAAAGCAACAGAAAGGTAGACGCTTCCACGAACCGTCCATGCTGACCTGTCTAAGTTTAAGGTCAAAGCTCAGTATGAGGCTTACATGCCTGTGGCTGGCTTTCTTTCCGAAAGCAACAGTCCAGTCATGCTTATGAAGTACACCGTGGAAGCTATTGGTACTGACTTCAATGTGATCTGCTCGCTTGAGGAGTATATTGCCATTGTTGGACAGAGTGTACGACTGTCAACAGACCCTCCCGATCATAACCGTAAGGATGTGATTGCCAACAATGCTAAATTTATGCGATTACTGATCACTGGTATGTCCCTCATAGTGTCTCTTCCTCTCCTTACCATCGCATAGCCATGAACTCTCTTAGCGACGAAGGCAAAGTCAATCTGAATCTGAACCCGCAAAGTAGGTATCTGCGCCACTGAAGCATGCTCAACATGCTAGGCATTTTTGTGGCCATGTGGGCTGCCGTTGAAAAACGTAACGAAAACTTGGGTTTAAATTCTTGTCATCCAGCTATCACCAGTTATGGGTACACGGTGGCGTTTGACGACATCGACCCAGACAGCCCGGTAAAGCCCCTCTCCTCTCCCTCTCCTCTCCCTCTCCCCCTCTCTCTCCCTCTCTCCCTCTCTCCCTCTTCTGTTTGGTGCCACCACGCGCTAT
>QZWT01000051.1:0-40281 GCA_004114315.1 Cochlonema odontosperma
TCTCACTGCGGAGGCGGATGCGCAGGTGACGAAGATCCGCGAGCGCATAGAGCGCGTGCGAGCCCAGATGGCAGCAGATGGCACTAAAAGCAGCCACGTGACGCAATCAGTGCTCATCAATCTGGACTCGCTGGATGGTGAATATGCTCCCATCGCACAGCGGCTGGCTGCCGCAGCGAAAGCAAGCAAAGAGTCTCGCGAAGTGATTTTGACGCCTGAGCTTTTTCGTACAGCACTGTATGCTGTTTCCGGCGTAGCCGGTGAAAGTGATGTTTCACAGCTCATCTTCAACTTCGCGGCAAAGAATGGCTGTGCTGATTTGGAGACGAGAACAGCATGGGCGAATATCTGCTTAAGGCATCACCAATTCGATCTGTTTGAGAGCGATTTCGTCGATTGGTGTGTTCAGAACTGTGGGAAGGGGCGGAAATATGCATTGACTGAGCGTGCAATGATAACGTTCTCGCGATGGAAGGCGCTGCAAACGCCAGCTACAACCTCCCCCGCCATGGCGCAACCAGCGCTCTCCTCGGTGCCGACTTCTCTTGCCCCGCTTATCGACCATTTGACAGAAAACGAGCCAGTCAAGGTGAAGAGACTGTGGAAACATGCGACAGAAAGCGAGGATGCGGACAAGACATCTTTCTTTCAATGGCACCTTTTTATGGCTACTTATTACCGAAATTTAGCATTTGAATCCAAGAAGGTGGAGCTTCTCGAGCTCATCAGCGCTATCAACGAAGCCGCGGTTGCACATAAGCTGGATCCAGCTACTTCTCTGGTCCTGGTTGGTGCAATTATTTTCACTATCCGTGAGCGTCGGGATGTGAATGCACTGCGCTTTTTCGTGCAGTGCAAGATGTGGGAACGCGCGTACCCAATGCTCACACGGCGAACATGGGCCAGACTAGTGACCGCCTACATCGCGTGCAAAGAGTACCAAGTGGCGCTGCTCTTGATCGAGCAGGGGTTTCACGCTGATGTGCAGCTGGGCAAAGACGAAAACCATCGCTTGATTAAAATCGGGTTCCGCCCTGGGATGGATGCATACGGGATGGACCCAGTGGCGTGGGGGAGAGTGCAGAGATATATTGCCCGTGACGCAGATGCCAACACTCCTGCGCGTCACAAACTGGCAAAGATGGCAGAGAGAGAGCTTGCGTTCTGGGAGAGTCGGCTGGGCAATTATCAGGAGCGTATCCATAAGCAAGTCAGCGATTTAGAACGGTTGCTGAGCGAGAAGATTCAGTAGAAGGATGTGCGTTCACGTTGCCCAACCACCAGACTACTTATGTACACACTTTAGCTGCGGGCATGCTGCTAGGAGAACAGAAGGGCAGGGACGTTTCTGTGGTAACCAGCTTTGAGGTGCCTGTGAAAGGCGACGCTGCATTCCAGCTAGATGCCGACTGCTTTGCGCATCGAAGCACATGTAATAGTACATTCTATTCCATCTTCTCTTACTAGTACAAAGCCTCTGCCACTCACAGCTGAAAGTCCTGACCCTCAGTCTGGCGAAGCTGTCCTGTGGACGCGTATGCTTCGAGATACGTGCGAAGACGCGTCTTTGCAGCAATGCTCGAGTCTGGCAAAGTCGCGAGAAACTCGTGCTGCAGCGTGTGCAGCAGCTTAACGAGCTGCTTGCCGTAGGTTGCGACCATGCGGTTGCCGGCAATCTAGTGGTGGTCAGGCACGCTGCATCTTATCCGCATACCTCAAGGAAGGTGTTGATCAGCGACGGTGTGATCCTGCGGGGCGGGGTGTTTATGATTGTTGCGCACCATTGCCATGCGTGGTGAATGCCGTGGGGATTCTCTCCGGCTGGCACACACGATGAGTTTGTTTGCACAGCCACCACGCGCCACTTACATTCCGGCTGTGTCTGCGCAATGGCGGCGTACAGCGCCAGAATACCGTTCATTCGCTCGATATACTGATCCTCGGTCTCCCAGCCGCCCTCGCTCTTGCGCGCGTATCCTAACTCTTTCTTGTAGTCGTCCATGGATTGTGTCTACCGCGTTGTTAAACTGCATAAACATCCATCGTACCGCCAATCTATCCACATAAATAGGGATGGTGTAGACGCAATTCTTGTAAAGCCGCCCGACAAGAATAGGGTGGAAGAACGAGCATCGCTGCATCAGCAAGACGCACATGCGAGCCAACGGAAAAGCAGTAGAGTGCTTCACAATCACTTCCTTCTCCGCTTGTTTCTGGCAACGCAGTCAGCACGTCATCCTCCTCCTCCCATCTGTACACATACCACGATGCTCTTGGCAGTGAAATGAAGGATCCAAAAGAACACGATCTCCTCGCAGGAATGTGCTTCTTTCCAAACTTTGATGATTTCGCTAGTCTGCACATGAGTGTGGCACGCTGCATTGGGCCTACCACGCGCATCACCACAGCATGCCGGTTGGTAAGCTGTCCGATCTTTGGGATGATCTTCCGCTTCAGAGTGAAGCAAGTCTTGCGCAAATAGTCATCTGCCGCTACTACTGGCGCGATTGCATTTCGATAGTACTAGATTGGGAGTCAGTCGACAGAAGCGGCAGCCACGGATACTTCAATCTGTTGTATGTGCTCGTCGCCAGCCTCCTAAGTACGGGGTAGGTTAGCGTTCGCCAGTTCGCTACCAGTGATTACCGGTTCGGCTGCTGGCAGCTCAATAAGCTCCTCGACGACACCTGTGCTTTCCTCCACAGATTCAGGAGTAGCAGCATTCTCTGAGCTAGGTGGTGCTTCGTGCGTAAACTGACTTGCAACTTTCGTAGTAGCTGTTTGCTGCTGCTGCTTCTGCTGCTTCTCCTTCTGCTGCTGATCCTTCAACTGCTTCTGCTCTCGCTGCTGTTGTTCCTTCAGCTGCTTCTGTTCCTGCTTCTGCTCCTTCAGCTGCTTCTGCTTCAGCTGCTCTTGTACCAGCTGCTCTTGCTTCAGTTTCAGCTTCTCTTGCTTCAGCTGTTCCTGTTCCTGCTTCATTTTTTCCTGCTTTTCCTGTTTCTCCTGTTGTTTCAGTCGCTTCAGTTCCTGCTGCTCCTGAATATTCTTTTCATGCTCTCTCTTTGCGGCAATTATTGCGGCCTCCTTCTCCTTCTGTAGCCTTGCTCTTTGGTCCTTCTTGAGGGTCTCGATCATCGTGGCAATTTTCTACACGCACATTAGTTTGCAGAGCAAAAGCGGGGGAGGGGGAGAAGGGCGCTACATACTTGCTGCATGTCATGGTTTTTGCGCGCAGCGTCTGACACCATTTTCTCGGCATTCGCTTTGCTGTGACCGGTGGTGAGCGAGGTGGCAACGGGCGGGCTACCTTTCGAGCGAGAGCGCATTCAGCTTATGCAACACGTCCTCACGCTCTTGCTCAAGCAGGGAGAGCAGCTGAGACGTTTGATTTTCCTTGAGCGGCTGAGAGCACTGAGAGCGATACTTTTCCTCCACAATGTCCTGCACGGTGAGCTACCGCACTTGGCTTGGAAGCAACCTTGGCTTTGCGATGCAGTATAGCTAGCGAGTTTTCGGGGACAGCCTCGTATGCGGCGGGCATGGGAAGCCCTTTGTTCAACCTGTCTTGTGCCTGTCCCAATGACGCCTGCTGAGGAGCAATTGGTACAACGTAACGACAAGCGCGCGATACAGACCTGTGCTCTGGACGGGTGGTCTTGTGCGGTTTGCTCCTCTTCGCTGTCTTCGGCGGACATGGAGTACGCGGGTCTGGGATGTTGTTGTTTGTTGAGAACAGCCACGGCGATCCACGCACCTGTATGCTGCACCATGTAGCAGCGGGCGTTGTGGAGAAGAGAGCGCTAAGGGCTGCTCGACCTCAGAGCCGTAGCGACAGTTATTAAATCCAAAACGCATGCTGGACGAGCGGGAGCGAAAAGTGAACACGGGATGGTCAAAACAAGCCGCACGTCGACAAAATACCCACCGCCCAAACAGCCCGTACAACGTTTTGGCGGGGAACGGCGCATGAAGTGCGCCTCTTTGCCGCTCTCTCTTTCCCTGCGCCGCATTGCCGTGTTTCCTCACAGTTTATTCAAGCATGGCGGCTATTTCCAGGGGCTGTGGGCTGCTTGTGCAGGGGAAGCACAAAGGAGGCGCATGCAATGGTTGGCTGTTGTGCCACACACGCCAGGGCATGGTCAGCCAATGCCGCGTGTTGGCCGCTGTTGTGGAACAATAGACGAGCCATGAAACCTGCTGTTGCAACAACACAACTATTTGTATTTCACGCCTACTTGACACGTTCCTAGTATGCGTAGTCGCTGACGTACAAGCTTTCGCTGGCACTGGCTCCACCTGCGCCTCCCTTGTACTGGCCTGTGCTGGCATCGCTGTTCGCCTTCGCTCTAGTCAAGAATGCCTCCTGGGCTGCTGCCACATGCGTAGTCTGTCCCTTCCACGTCTTGAGCACCGTCTGCTGCAACGCACGGCCATACGAGAAGGTCAACGCCCACGGCTTGGGTCCCTCCACCCGGTTGATCGCATTCAGGTTCAGCGTGGCGTCCTCCTCGCTCTGTCCGCCAGACAGGAAGGTGATGCCGGGCACGGCTGCTGGCACTGTGCGTTGCAACACCGTGACAGTCGCACGCGCAACATCGTCCGCCGAATACTTGGTCTTGCAGTCTTGGCCAGGACACACCATGTTGGGCTTCAGAAGCGTTCCCTCAAGGAAAATGTGATGCTCGTGCAGCTTCTTGTACACCTCCGCTAGCACTGCCTGCGTGGCCTCAACTGCGCGCGCCAAATCATGCGCACCGTCCATCAGAATCTCAGGCTCCACAATAGGCACAAGGCGGTTGGCCTGGCAAATGGATGCATAGCGTGCCAGCACATTGGCGTTCTCCATCATCGCAAGCGAGGACGGTGCAGTGTCGGAGATACGAAGCACACAGCGCCACTTCGCAAAGCGTGCACCTGCAGCGTAGTATTTCTGGCAACGCTCCGCCAGTCCATCCAGCCCCTGTGTCGTGGTCTCCTGATCGGTACCCGCTAGCGGAACCACACCCTGGAGATGCGGGTCAGTGGAAGCACCGGTCGCATGCAGGAGCGTGTACCATATCCAGCTTGATGCCGACGATCACTCCCTTTTCACGCAGCAACTCGGCGAACGAACGCCCGTCCTTGGCCTTCTGGAACAGCGTTTCCTCATACAGGATCGCCCCGCCAATATGCTTCTCAATACCACCGGGCGTCGTGAAAAGCAGCTCGCGGTAGGCACGGCGGTGCTCCTCCGTGTTTTCCACAGAGATGGCAGCGAAGCGCTTTCCAATGGTGCTCGTGGACTCATCGGCGGCAAGAATGCCTTTTCCGTGGGCGACAATAGCCTTTGCAACTTCGGCAAGCTCTTTGCGGTGTTCCACTGCTGCGGCCATGTGTGTGCTGGTGTTTCGGGAAAAGTTATGCGGGGGAGTCGTGGGCACCGGAAAGTCGATTTTTCTGTTTTCCAATGACGCACGCGCCTCAGTTGTGAAGCCTGAACACAACGCCCCCTTCATCAAATGCAGTTTGAACACGTAACACAACGCAATTGCGAGCAGTCAACACAATGTAGTGGCGTCAGAAAACAGCGACTTGATCCGTGTGTGTGTGTGTGTCTGGAGACGATGCTATTGCACATTGCGCAGCTTTCAATACTACATATCAAAGCGTATCATCGTCACACACTTCAGTGTCTGCAATAGAAAGAGACAACACTGAGTACACAGCATGAGAAAGGCCAACCACCTTCGCAAATGCTAGGACCCGTGTGTCAAGTTTAAACAAATAACACACCATGTGCTGATAGAACGTGGTTTGTCATCTCCACAAACACACGTGTCTTCAGACCGAACACTGTCTGCATGTCCGCATCCATTAGACGCTTTATAGCATCGCAGGCATGGTTCTCCAACCAGTCGTGGTCTGCCAGCAAAAGGCAGCGAAGCAGCTGCTCGAAGAAGCATGACAGCTGCTGCACCAGGCGATCAGTGTGTGCCGGTGGATGTTGCCGCAGAGCCTGCAGATATCCCGAACACCGTACCGTGTCCTCTGCAAAAAAATGAGCTTGCACACAGAATGGCATCATACGCTGTTCAAGAGCATGGAGTGCTGCCAGGATGTTGGCCAACGTGCCATCATCAGCGTGCGCTTGCGTCACACGCTCATCGCATGTCAACAGCAGGGACAGCTCGAGATAGATGTCGGCACAGAGTATCGGCTGATGAAGAGCAAAGGCTTGCTATGGCGTGGTGAGCGAGGCACAAGCACACTACCTACACGAGCAGCCTGTTTGGCCGCGACGATCATCTCGCCACACCTACAAGAGTGTGAAAAATGCATGTCTTTGTAGACCCGACATACTTTCCCGCAGCAGCGGCTTCGTACATCGTGAGTAGCCACAGCAGCAACGCATGCACAGAATCTGCTCTCACGGTGGATGCAATGGTAGCAAGCACACATGTCCAATCCACAACGGCAGTGGTTGCCGGACGACACTTTTGCACGTGCTTCAACTGGGAAAGGAAGTCCATAGCATGGCGTTGCTTCTGCACGAACACGCGTCAACAACAGTACGCACCAAACACATCCAAGCACACGGCATGTACATGAAGTTGATCGAGTTGCAGGGCAGAAATGCCAAGAAACGTATCCAAAAACTGCTTCAACAAGAGGTCGACAGAGTCGGGATAATGAACACTGCCGAGCGACTGGAAAAGGATGAGGTATGTTCGGAAACGCAGCTTCTGTGCTTGGCTGGACGAGAATGGTTCGCTCGACGCTTCAGCATGAGCAGGCAAGCCATCCAGTAACTGCAGCAACGCTTGCTGAATTTCGACGCTTTCTCGTGCAAAGCCTTTCAGCCACAGTGCTACTTCATAAGCACTGACTGTGGGGAGGAGTGGGTGCACACCTTTGCTCAGGTTGACCAGCACCGTGCATGCGATACTCGGTCGCTTTGTCGCGATCCGCAAGGCCATACGTTTTTTATCACGAATGTCTTTCGCGTTAGTTGCGCGTCCAACACATCCAACCATCTACCAGCAAGCAGGATCAAATCAGCTTCGCTTGTCTTTAACTTCGTTCGTGCTGCACCACGCCCAGGTGAGAGGGAAGACGTAGCTGCAGAAGCCTACAGGAAGTAGCAGCGGTGTTTTTGGAAGGCGGTTTGGTAGGCGTGTTCGGTTTCACGGCATGGTGGTGTGTAGCATTTGGTTTGTGTGTGGAGTCGCGTTTCTGAAAGGGAAGCTGCCACATCGGCATTAGTGCCGGGAACAGCGCCGACTCGAATTCTAACACTCATGCGTACACATTTAACGCGACCTATTACCAGGAATGGGATGAGGAATCCTGACGGGCACCCGTTCGATGTTCACTTTCATAGCGAGCACGCGTGTGGGGAAGGTGCCACGGAACAGACAGCGGTGCAGTGCGCGGCACACACAACATTCCACTCCGCCAGCTGCCACGCGTGTGGTGCGATAGAAGCGTGCTTGCTGTATGAAAGCGATAAAACAGCTGCCGTCGTGGCTGCAGCATGTCCGTTCTATTGCTTGCAGCAGATGAGTCACACGTCGCGGTGCTGACACGCTTCCCCATGCTATATCTGTCACATGGCAAACACGTATTTCGGAAGCATTAGAGTGCTGGAAAAGCATCCTCGGGAAGCTGACGCCTTGCGCTTGCTCAAACGAATAGCGTCGCAGGTATGGTGTGGCGATGTGTTGTCGTGGGATGCAAGAGAACTGGCGTTGACGAGGTGTGCAGGTGAGCCCTATCATGCAAAAGCGGGGATGGCGTGTGGGCCAGCTTGGCGAGTTTCTTCCCAAGAATCCCAATCTACTTGGCATCAATGTGAATCACGGACAGCAAGTGAAGATCAGGTTGCGTCCGCACTTCGATCTCACCACGTTCCTTCCCTACGAAGCGCTTGTCGGAACACTGCTCCACGAGTAGGATTGACTACCCCGAGCACTGGACTAAAATGGCACGCTGCCTCTTTCTTAACGCGCCACAGGCTTGTCCATATTGTGTGTGGTCCGCACAACAACGCCTTCTATGCTAAACTGGACGAGATAACACGAGAGTGCGAGCTGCTGATGTCCAATGGCTATTCAGGCGAAGGATTTTCTCTGTCTGGCTACCAGACGAGCACCGGCATCACCACACTGCTGTCGCCGGTTGAGCGCAGGCGGCGTGCCGCAGAGGCAGCGGAACACCGACACCGCTTGGATCTGATGATGCCAGCGGGTGGGCGACGTTTGGGTGGCAGTCTGGACACGGCCATTGCTCGCATATGCCATCCCACCGAACTTGCCGCTATGGCTGCTCTAAAACGGGCAAACGACGCGGTGTGGTGTGGCACGTGTGATGACAAGTCTGCTCAGCATTGGACTTGCACTGCCTGCACGCTGATCAACAAACCGCTAGCATTGCAATGCAGCTGCTGTGCGACACAACGAGCCAGCTCTGGATGGCAATGCCCGTTGTGCACTTTGTCGCATACATCAGATCGTATACTGTGTGGTGCGTGTGGATTCAGTGCTGATTAACGTGTGCGTCCCGCCGGACCACCCACCAACACGTCTGAATACGCTACCACATCTTCACAAGCCATCTTTCCTGAAGCGGGCAGACACACGGAGTGCACATGTAGGCCGACTGGTGCACCAGGCCAGTGCTGGCACAGCTGCAGAGATGCGAAGAAAAGTCAAGAAAAGTTTACATTCAATACATCATTCTCGGGCGTTATCGTCGAGCTTAGAGACAAGGGGTAAAGCTCGGCGGTACCGTTTGGATAGGCTATGTCTGGTATCGGTGTTCCGAACCTGGATGGCGCATCCACGGGTGGTTTCCAGTGGTGGCGCCATCCTTCCGCGTAGATGTCCTCCAGCACTTGCTCGAACCGCCCTTCCCTTTTCAATTCCAAGCTCTTCTTGTAGATGAGCAAAGCCTGTGCACAGCAGTTAGTGTGCAGTGTGACAGACACGCGTTGTACCATCCGCGCATCTTCAATACTGTCGTGCGTTTGTTGCTGAATATTCTCGTTGAGCAGATACCACACAAGGAAGCGAAGCGATATTTTCCTGATCCATGAGCAACGTGTCAGGCTACGCAGCGGCACACAGCTCAAACACGCTGCTTACCGTTGTCGTAGCTTGTCGTAGAAGATGTCCACCGTGTCAATGACTTGCTCTGGAGGCACCAGAATGTCTATAGCGAATGTTACTGGCTTCTCCAGAGCGTTGCGTGTGCGTACTAATGATCCGGAAGTCCTTCTTCAAGCCATGCCCGACAAACGTACAGCCCATATCCAGCAACAGTCGCAGCTTTTTGTAAGCAACCTACGATGTGTATGCGTTAGCAACAACCGCACACCAACAATGGACCTTTAGAGGCACCAAATTGTGTTGCGACACTTTTGGATCAAGATCTCCGGCTACCACCGCGCGTCAACCACGCGCCGCTTCCCATCCTTCTGCGCAAACATACCCTTGATGCCGGAGAACTCTGTCAAATAATCAAGCACCTTTTCCTGAGTGATAATGTAGTCGTCGATGAAGGGAACGCCTTCCAAATCACCATCACCTCGCAAAACACTGACACGTGCAAGTCCTTGGCGATCGGGCTTGATCACTTTTCGACTGCCGTCCTTCTTGATCAACGCTTCCTCCTAGCACACGTGTGTTCGTGCATGTCGCGCTATCACCAGTTGCTTACCAGTGATAGCGAAATGAACTCGGCATCGAGTGCGCACAAAAATCCAGCGCCATGGACCTCGTGCTCCCTGAGTGCTATACACGTTGTCTGCATCTTTTCCACATTACTGCACGCGTCAACAAGAGCACACGCAAGGAGGAAGCAACGGACGCAGGCGGCACGGATGGGCTAGTATGTAAGATGGACCGATTCACGGTGCTTGGAAGTTGTGTTACATCCACAATGGCGTCGATATCCTGTCTCACATAGTACAAAATTGCGGGCAGCTGAGCGCAGTCAGACGGAGAATGTGTGTGTGTAGCACAACACCGACCTTCCATGCTTTGTGCTCTTCAGTCACCTTCTCCTCGGGAATGTTTTTGACAAGAAAATCGTTAAACAGGTACCAGTGGCTGTTGGCAGTATCTGGCAGCTCTGCGGTCGGCACTATGCAGGAGGATGAGCATCGTTGCCGAACTAGCACCACGCCTCCTCGCTTACCTTGAACGTGCGAGACCAAATGAGGAGACTGGAGCCCAGAGGCGACCTGTGAAACCATGCCCTGGGCACATAAGCATCACACATATACGCAACACCCATACGTGCAGCTTGTATATAGCGCTCGTGTCGTATGAAGCATGCGCGATCAGTAGCTCACCGTGACTATCGCATTTCGCGACGACAATGTCTTGGCCCCGTCTTCCTGCACAAAATCTACACCCTCTATGTCAAAAAAGAGGATAGCGAAGGAAGGGAAGATACGTCATAGGCGCCCAAGGAGTGTCCTCGCTGTAGGGCATGGCCATCCAATCCTCGTGGTGAAATACACCAGTATTGATGGCCAATACTGTGGGAAAATTGGTTACACAATGATGCTCCACGAATGTGCCATAACGGTGACATGTTTCACAGCAACCCACAGCCAGCACGTCACGCTGAAGACTGTTGCGCAATGCTTCGCCAAAAGACGGTAGCAGTGTCATTCGACCACCTTCGTTCCGCTACCACTTGATCAGCACTCAGCGCACACGCAATAGCATCCCACTGTGGCGTTGTATGCAAGATCTAGCGACAGAACTTCACGCGTGGTGGCTCGCGAGGTGCCACACGGACACGCGCTTGTCACTAGCATTGTCGTGCCAAACAGCTGTTGGATGGGCGATTTCTTCTGACACGAAGGAAGCCGTTCGCGCAGTATTCGGGGGTTCGCGAGCCCGTATGATTCTTCATGCACACGCTCTAGGAAGAATCGATGAAATCCCTGGATCAGCGAGGAGTAACAGGTATGCTTGTCCGGGACAATAGGCTCTGACAGGCCCAGTGCCTTGGCTATCAACCCGTTAACACAACACAGCTGTTTCCTCTGTCCCCCGTCCACGCTCTCGACTCAAAACAGACTGCCTTACTTTGATTCAGCCACCGAAAAGCACGCAAAAAGTTTTCTGCCTGGCACGTGTGTCCTTTAGCCGCTTCTAGCATTCGAAAAAGGAATCCTAGCTCGCAGAACATGCACACTTCGTTCAGGCAGTCTTGGGTGATATGCGATATGGCCAGCGCTCTCATGTGCGGAAGAAAAAAGAGAAGTTGCAAAAGGCTGTTGCAGTAGGCATTCATGACATTGGGCTCAAGACCCCCGAGCAGCGTGCGATTATGCAGTCTGGCGTGTGCGGTGTGAGCACAGTGCGAGGGCAGCGGACGGGACATCCACCTCACTTACCGGAAAGCAGCGTCCTCTACTCCAAACTTGCCATACTTGATCTTCATTTGCCTGTAGTGGATTGGCATGTCCGTTCCGGGAACAAGCACGTCGGACTCTGCGCCCGAGAGTGAAGACACAGAAGCATACGGAGACTAAGATAGGAATGAATGTGTCACTTTGAACACGCGCACACGTTTCGAGGAGCGGCAGCCAGTGTACTCGCTTGCAAGCTGGTTTTCAACGGCCTTTCCAGAAGAGGTCGCTTCGTCTTTTTCCCAAGCCATTTGGCGTAGCCGACAAAGTCGATCGTTTTCATGGACTCGACCACTTGCTGCGGAATCAGCTCGGGTGGATGTCCCACCTCGACAGGAATGTGTGCCGGCCACGCGCTCAAAAGCGGTTCGGTATAGTGTGGCATGCCGATCACGTTCAGCGGGGTGGTCTCGGAGAAATCGAGCGCGCAAAGCTCTGCCGGGATGGTTGGCATTTCCGGCCACACCGCGCGTGTGTTCATGCGTGGCTCGCTTTGATCGGCCCATACTTGCAGCACGCCACCGTCGTCGACAAAAGCAGCCAGCTCACCTGTCAAACTAATGTCCATCGAAGTGATGCTGCCAGCCTGGTTGGTCAGCTGGTGGAAGTCGACGCAACCAGTGTGGTTGGATATATCGCACAGCTGGAACTGGCCAGATTGCGAGCAGATGAACAGGTAGGACGCGTCATACGGGTGCAGCCTTAGCAGCGAGGGACCTGCTGGAAAGGCGATTGGCGGCAGTGCTCGCAGTGTGCGCACATCATACACCATCACCATCGGGTCCACCAGCAGCTCTCCTTGTCTGCACGTCATGACAGAGAGCGGGAGGGGGGAGGGAGACCAACACACCTGTTGGAGAAGCCGCACGTCAGAAGGATATCTCCCATGACAGCGATATCGGAAATGGTGCCCGAGTGTGCTTTCACACTATGGGTCACCGCAAACGAGCGCGGATCATGCAGGCTCACTTGCCCGTCCGTGGCACCGCATACAAGCATTCTGGATCTCCGCATCACCACAATGTCGTTCATACTGTGGTACTAGAGGGATGCGTATCACGGCATGGCAACACTCGCCACCCACCTCTTTCACCACCTGCCCACGTTCCACATCCACCATGAAGGCGGTATCCTGGCAGCCAGCGACATACACTGTTCTGACCTCCTTGAGAGAAGCACTCATGACACAGTGCAAATCACGCGCCAGATGCGTGTCGCTGTAGCGTGTGAGGAGGAGGAGTGGCGTTAGCAGTAGCAGTAGCAGCAGCAGCGGCAGCGGCTAGTGAAGGCCTACGCGATGGTCCATTGCACCAGTCCTCGGCGGCTAGTGTGGCGCAGTGCGTGTGCACCCACTGACAGTATGCCGCCGTCGGTGGATAGCAGTTGGCGCACCATGCCGGCGTGTGCACAGAAGCTGGTGTATTTGTTCAGCTGCGCGCCCCAGTAGGAGGCCACTCGTCCCTGTGCGCCGCGGCGTTGGCGATTGAATCCAGCAGCGCCTACCCAGTCGTCGCCAGTCCATACAAGCTCCTGCTGCGCGTCAAACGCAACGGCCGAGAGTGAGGAGGGGCGCGGCGTGTGGCACAGGTCGCAGATGGAGCCCAGTTCTTGCCATACACCATTCATCTGAGAACCTATTAAGGCACACGTGGCTCTTCTATTACAGTTGCACCCTAACAGCGTGTGCAGTCGATGCCCGCGCAGATGCGGAGGATGCGGAGGATGCGGAAGCGGCAGCGACGATAAAGCATGCGCGTGTGCTGCTGGTCGTGTTTAAGCATTGTGGTTCTTGTTCCAGCCGAGTGTGGGTACATTCCCACTTCGTCTGCAACCACTCGCAGGCACAGACGGTGCAGGATGGTGTATTGTGTGTATTCCCCGGCATACACATATGGTGTTGCGTGTTTTCTGTATGCGTAGATGGAACTATCCCGGCCAGATCAGTTTCTGGCTTACTGCCATTATGCTTGCGCTACTACCACCACGCTTGTCTCAGACCCACGTTCGATATCCTCCAACATAACGCTGTCGAACGCTATGACTCGTTGTGTGTGCAGACGCTGGTACCAACTTCAATGGGCTGCTGCTGTGCATGCTAACAGTGCAACAGGAGATCAGATCGAGCGTGTGTCGCATGTCATATGGTGTGTGTAGCAGTGATATCAGTTAGCTGGTATACACACAAAAAACCGATGCTGTTCATCCGTTCGTCCACCTTTACCTGCTTGTCTGTCTGCTAGTATGCAAGTGTTTGTTTGCTGCGGATCAGCTGTATCGCTCAATCTGCCACAATGCACATCGTATCGCAGCACATGCTCCATCGCCCCACAGACACAGTGTGAACATGACTCACTATCCTTCTTCTTCTTGCCGCTCCGTCACAGACCTTGTCGATACAAACTCCATTCCACACCACTCTCGCTTTCTTCTCGTCTGTTGGACGCAGAAGCAGACACTGCATACACGTGGCGGAGTGCGTTTTTTGTGCGCTGCATTCTTTGCCTCCTTCCCTCCACTTTCTGCCCATGCCCGCTATGCTGCTTCCGCTTCTCCTTATTGTGCTCTTTCACGAAGCATCCGCCTTCCAGTACCAAACCTACTTTGCTACAAAGGCTCCTTACGCCCCCCCTGACGTTCTCCCCACCATTCCCCAAGGCTGTCGTCTCGTGGCCACCATGCTGCTTTCTCGACACGGTACGCGCTGCACGCTGCCATCGGCTAACACGCACCCGCTTGTGTAGGAACACGCAATCCTACCAAGAGTGACATCAACGACATGCTGGGTTTGTCGGCCGCGATGCATAACACCACTGGGCTCAGCAGCGAACTCGCATGGCTCTCCACGTGGAACGTCCCCTTCAATCTAGAAAGCGCCGGACTACTCAACGAGCACGGTGTGCGCGATATGCAAGCACTTGCCTCTCGCACTAGCCAGCGATATGGCTGGCAGCAAGGCCCTGTGAATGCTACACAGTTTTGGTTTCAGAGCTCTGAGGTGAACAGGTAGACACGCTGTCAATGCTATGTGGACCCGTTTCACACGCCTGCGTGTAGAGCGATAAAGAGTGCCGAGTCTTTCATGTCACAGGTGTTCGAGGACGAGCAGCCGCCCCCGCTTTACTTCTCCGCGAAGATCGACGACATACAGTTGCGCCCATGGCAGAACTGCACACGCTGGCAGAAAGAGGCTGTGCATGATTTTGAAGAACATCACTCGATTTTCATGCAGCGCTCGCTGGTCAACATTGCGTCGTCGCTGTCGCAGCGCCACAATATTCCCTTCACAAAGGAGCTCGCTGATGCTGCCTACACCGCGTGCCAGTTCTCAAAAGCAGTGCCTTCGAGCGCTGATCCTGGTCATTTCTGCGAGCTTTTTGATGAGAAAGAGCTGCAAGCGCTGGCTTATGTCGAGGATATGAAGATGTGGTACACCCGTGGACAAGGCACACCCGTCAACGCGCAGATCGCCTGCCCGCTCATGAAAGAAATCGTGCAATGGTTCCGAAATGTCATCCGTCACAACACCCCCGCGTCTTACGGCGGCATGTTTGCTCACGCTGAAACACTTATGCATTTCAGCTCTCTGCTGGTAAGTGCTTCGCTGGCTGCTCTCCGATAACCGTGGCAGGGGCTGTTTGACGGCGCATTTGAGTTTTCCGATGCTCGGCCGTTAATATTGTCGCGAGATGTTCCCTTTGGCGCAAACATCCAGTTTGAAGCGTTGCAGTGCTCAGCCACCGCCGGTGAAGAGCCTTTCAGAGTGCGGATGTTGGTGAACGAACGTGTTCGCAAAATCCCTCGTTGCCGCGGAGAACTGTGCGGATGGGAGGAGTTCCAGCGCGTGTATGCCGACCGCATTCACTGCCGTTTCCACAAAGTCTGTCGTTTGCATTGACGTGTCACGCGATAGCTATGACGCAAGAGACGAGCATGCAAGCAGGTGCGCATCCATCATGGCTGCATGAACATTGAGAAACATGTGCTGCGCTACCTTGCCATTGCCTCACATAAACGTGTTCTTCTTTGCCACGCTGTGTTGCTTTCAGACACGCGTTGCATTGTGCAGCACGAGGCCGTGCTACTTTCGAGTCGGGTCGAGTCGAGTTGAGTTGAGGTGTGAGCACAAGAGCAAGCATAGAGAACACCTGAAAGAACCATTCTCTCGCACATCCATACACGCTGTCCCAAATGCAAACACGCGTTCCTCTTTGCCCGACTGTTGTGTGCTCGCATGCTCGCATGCGCGTATGCGCGTGTTTCGGTCTCAGCGAGAGAGACAGCGGTTTTGAGTTCTCAGTGGCTCGCACTGCACCACCGCGCCAACAACGATGGCCGCACACTCGCATGGCCCAGACATCCTTGGCCGAATCATGACAGAGCTCAAATCAAAGGCCGAAGATATTCGCTTTCGCGCCGCACGCGAGCTTCACGAACACGTAGCACATCCCACGCCGTGGCACACTGCTGATCCAGCAGGTGGAGGAGATTGGCCGGGAAGTGGGCCCAGAAGCCTTTACCTGCTACACAAACGACATTATACGACGCATCTTCGAAATGATCAACTCCCAGGATGTCCACGAAAAAATGGGTGGCGTGCTGGCCATCGGTAGGTTCGGCAGCGGGTGTGTTCTGCGAGACTGACACAGGCATGGACAACCGAGCCAGACGCATTGATCGACGTGGAAGGCGAAGACAACACGAACAAGATCACCAGATTTGCGCATTATCTGCGTCTGGTGCTTCCTGGCACAGACGCGCAAGTCATGGTGCTTGCTGCGAAAGCGCTGGGACACCTTGCCAAGGCCGGTGGCACCCTCACCACCGATTTCGTGGAATTTGAGGTGAAACGCGCTTTGGAATGGCTACAAGGTGCGTCTGCTTGGACAAGTTGGCCGCGCGCTCACACTGCAAACGCCAGGTGATCGCAATGAAATTCGCAGACATGCGTCTGTACTTATTCTGCGCGAACTCGCCACAAACGCCCCCACGCTCATCTACGCTTACGTGCCTCAGTATCTGGAATACCTGTGGGCAGCGATGCGGGACGCAAAGCCGGTGATTCGCGAGGCTGCCTCGGAAGCACTTCGCGCGTGTCTCAGTCTGCTATACCAACGCGACACCAACCAGCGCCACCAATGGTATCTTCGTGTGCTGGAAGAAGCGGAAAAGGGCTTCAAGCCCAATTTGGCGGATTCTGTGCACGGCAGCTTGCTCATCTACCAGGAGCTGCTGCTCGGAACTGGCATGGCAAGCGGACCACACACACGACCCATGCTAAACACTGTGTAGTTCATGAACACGCGGTTCACGCAGGTGTGTGACGACGTATTACGCTACAAAGAGTATCGTGATCTGCTGCTGCGACGCACGGTCATTCGTTTGCTGCCTGTGTTGGCGGCCTACAACCCGCTCGAGTTCAGTCGCAGCTATCTGGAAAGAGCGATGAACTATCTACTCAACCAGCTGAAGAAGGGCGATAAAGACACAGGTACACGCGCAGCAGCAGTGTCGGTGCGTGCTCACGTGTGCAGCATTCATGGCTATTGGCGATGTGGCGGTTGCGGTGCGAAACGATATGGAGCCGTACTTGGAAATCATCTTCAAGGTGATCAAGGAGAATCTGAGCATTAAGTAGTGTACGGGGACAAAGTGGACGCTTACTCCTGCTAGAAAGTCGCGGCAGAATCATGAAAAGGCAATTTACCACTGCGTGAGCAAACTGGCACAAGCAATCGGCCAGGCCAGTTCGCAGTTCTCCCATGACCTTCTGGATCTTATGTTTGCGGGGGCACTAACCGAGTCTCTGTGCCAAGCGCTGTCGTTTATGTCTGCCAATGTGAATCCGCTCAAGGGCGCCATCAAAGGTTGCATCTGCGGACACTACGTCCTGTCTCGGCTCACGAAGAGATAGAGCGACTATTGAACATGCTCTCTATCATTCTGAGCGGATCGCCCTATCGCGCGCCTGGTGACCCTCGCCATCGAGACCGTGTCGGGGACAAACACATAGCTTCCTCCTCCTCCTCCGTGCGCGAGACGGAAAACGATCGCTCCACGCACACCACTGTGCTTGCGCTGAACACGCTGGCTGACTTCGAGTACAGCGGTAGGTAGCATCTTACAGCTGTGGTTGCCGGAAATGGGTGTTGTAGGATTTATGCTGCACGAGCTGATTCGGGACTGCATTGTGACGTATACGTCCGATGAAAACCCAGATGTTCGGCGTGCGGCTGCAAATGCGACATGCGCGATACTAAAGAAGGATCCGATTCTTTATCAGACGAGTCGCCAAGCCCTTGAAATTGTGGATCAGGTGCTTGGGCGCTTGCTCTCGGTGGCCATTTCAGACCAGGGTGCGTTGTCATTTCCTTTCTCGAAAAAGGCATGGACGAGTGTAACTGGCGTGTAGATGCGCAGATTCGAGAGCTTGTGCTGAACTACATGGAATCCGAGTTTGATCGGCATCTAGCACAGGCGGAGAATCTTCAGGCACTGTTTCTTGCGCTGAATGACGAGGCCTTTAATGTTCGGCGAATCGCGATGAGCCATGTTGGTCGGCTTGTCGAGCGAAATCCAGCCTACGTCATCCCACAGCTCCGGAAGACACTGATCCACCTGCTAACGGAGCTGGAATACTCCAATGCCAGTCGAAATCGCGAGGAGACTGCCAAACTGCTTGCTACTCTTGTTGGAGCATCTCAGTATTTTGTGAAGCCATACGTTGAACCGATCCTGAAAGTATTGATACCGAAAGCGGCTGACCCGAGCCCGGGTGTGTCATCGAGCATCATCGCAGCCATCGGCCAGCTGGCACATGTTGGCTGCGAGATTGTCGCCCCCTACATTCCACAAATGATGCCGATCATCTTGGAAGGGCTCAACGACCAAGGCTCTAACGTGAAGCGCGAAGCGTGCCTGGTAACCCTGGGCCAGGTGTGTGGAAACACAGCGTTCGTGATCGAGCCCTACATCCAGTATCCCACACTACTGCCCAGTCTCATTAAAATACTGAAGTCTGAGCAGAACCAGAGCCTGCGTCGTGAGACACAGCGCGTCTTGGGCATCATCGGTGCATTGGATCCGTATCGACAGGTAGGCAATGCGGAATGTAGGATGCTTATTCTGGCGGGAACGAAGGTCAGCGCTACGGAGGACGAGGCAGCCAAGGAAGAGCCGACGGATATATCGCTGATGATGACCAT
Organism: Cochlonema odontosperma; assembly: GCA_004114315.1. NCBI lineage: Eukaryota > Fungi > Zoopagomycota > Zoopagomycetes > Zoopagales > Cochlonemataceae > Cochlonema > Cochlonema odontosperma. The sequence continues at coordinate 18,610 of QZWT01000051.1, forward strand.
CAACCCAAGCTCGGAGGAATACCTGCCGAGCGTTGCAATCAATGCACTGATGCGAATTCTCAAAGACTCTTCGTTGAGCTCATTGCATACCTCCACAATTCAGGCAGTGATGTACATATTCAAGACGCTGCGGATGAAATGCGTGCCGTTTCTCCCGCAGATCATGCCAACAATTCTGGGTGTGATGCGACAAGTGCCTTCGGCAATGCTGGAGTTCCATTTTCAGCAACTGAGCACTCTAGTGTCCATCATCCGCCACAACATCCGCAACTACTTAACCGACATCTTCGCACTTATCCGGGACTTTTGGAATCCCAACTCCTCGCTACAAGTGACGATACTTAGCTTGGTGGAGTCGATCGCCAAGGTGATGGACAATGAGTTCCGTGTTTTTTTGCCCACACTGCTAGCGCACATGTTGCAAATATGCGAGGCAGACGCAGCTGAGAAGCGTGCATCTGCTCAGAAGGTTCTGCACGCTCTGGTCGTTTTTGGTCCGACGTTACAAGAGTACTTGCATATCGTGGTGCCGGTGATTTGCCGACTGATTGAGAAAACGGAAGCGACACTTTCGTTGCGACGGTCTGCTGTCCAGACAATTGCGAAAATGGCCCGCAAAGTGGACTTCATAGACCACGCGTCACGCATTGTGCATTCGTTGTCCCGTGTGCTCAGTCAAGGCCCTATCGAGCTGCGCAACGTGTGTATGGACACACTGTGTATGATTGTGATTCAGATCGAGAGCAAGTACATTATATTCGCGCCCACCGTCAACCGGATGCTGGAAAGAGCGAAGATATCAAGCACCAAGTATAGCAGCTTGATGCGCTATCTGCAACAGGGAGAATCGCTCCCTTCCATCACCCAGCTCTTTGGGGAAGATCGGTCTGACGACAGCAAGGTAGAGGATACTCCCACTGTGGATATGGGGTCGTCGCAAAAACTACCGGTGAACCAGCTGCATTTGAAGCGGGCATGGGAAACCGCGCAAAAGACGACATATGAAGACTGGATGGAATGGATGAGGCGCTTTGCGGTCGAGCTGCTGAAGGAGTCGCCTTCGCATGCATTGCGTGCCTGTAGCAGCCTAGCCGCCATCCATTACCCGCTGGCAAAGGAACTGTTCAACGCGGCATTCGTAGCGTGCTGGACGGAGCTTTACGATCTGAATCAAGTATGCTGCGATCATGCCACGAGTGGTTTCCGCACATTTAACGTCGTTTTAGGACGAACTGATGCAATCGATTGATGTGGCACTCAAGTCGCCAACCATTCCACTGGAAATTCTAAACACGCTGCTTAATCTGTCGGAGTTTATGGAACACGACGACAAGACGCTGCCAATCGATCCGCGCACGCTTGGCACATATGCGGCGAAGTGTCACGCTTACGCGAAGGCATTGCATTATCGAGAGTCAGAGTTTATCTCCAATCCGTCAGCAGGAATGGTTGAATCGCTGATCAGTATCAACAATCTGCTACAGCAGCCGGACACAGCCATTGGCATACTGACCTATGCACAGCAGCATCTCAATCTTGAGCTGAAAGAGTCGTGGTATGAGAAATTGCATCGCTGGGAAGACGCGCTGGCGGCATACGAGCGCAAGCAGCTAGAGGATCCGAACAATTTCGACCTAACAATCGGACGAATGCGCTGTTTGCATGAGATTGGTGAATGGGACTCGTTGGCTCAGCTGTCAAAAGAGAAATGGGATTTCGCCACGGAGGATCAGCGCCGACAGATTGCACCTTTGGCCGCATCCGCCGCCTGGGGCATGAGACTGTGGGAGAACATGGACAGCTATATCTCATACATGAAAATGCCATCGCCTAACCGTCTTTTCTTCCGCGCCATTCACCTGATTCACCGTAATGATTTCGAGCCCGCGATGGAGCTGATCAATCAGACGCGCAACCTGCTAGACACCGAGCTAACCGCGCTCGTCAGCGAAAGCTACAGCAGAGCTTACAAGTAACGTCTTTCAGCGTTTTCGCCATCGCTCGCTCATCCGCGCGCTAGTGTGGTGGTGCGCGTGCAGATGCTTTCGGAGCTGGAAGAGGTGATTTCCTACAAAAAGGCCGAAAGAGAACCGGAAAAACGAGAGGCGATTCGCAAAACTTGGGCGAAGAGGTAGTGCGGATCCACAGGGTCGCTATTAATCGCCATCTAGACTGCAAGGATGCCAGAAAACGGTTGAAGTGTGGCAGCGAATACTAAAACTGCGCTATGCTGTGATATCTCCATCCGAAGACATGGACGTGTGGATTAAATTTGCAAACCTTTGTCGAAAAAGTGGACGACTAGGACTGGCAGATAGAACACTGACAAGCTTGGTGGGTGTGGAACGGCTGGATGACATGGTATGCACGCGCTGGTCTATACTTGCGTTCTGACACCGCGCTAGTCGCCAGAAAGCATACCACCACAAGTGGCGTATGCGTATTTCAAATACATGTGGGCGACGGGAATGCGTGAGGAAGCAATGCAGCAATTAAAGAGCTTCAACGACAAGCTGACGATACAACTACAAACGGGAACACGAAACACCGATTTGACCAAACTGCTTGCTCGTGCCTACCTGAAACAAGGAAAATGGCTTTCAGCGATGAACGACGAGTGGAACGATGTACGCGGGGCTCTCTCTCCGTCTTGAGGTCTAACACCTGGCCCATTTCGTTAGGAAAACATATCGGAGATACTAAAAGCTAACTCGGCGGCCACGCATTACGATCCAAACTCGTACAAAGCCTGGCATTCATGGTCGCTTTCCAACTTCGAGATCATGTCGTACTACGAGAAAACGCAAGAGTTTGTGCCGGTGTCTGAACTGTCCTCGTACATTGTTCCCGCAGTGAAAGGTTGTCGTCTCGTGGCTGGGTGGAGGGGGACTACGCGCGCTGAACGGTTGTTAGGGTTCTTCCGATCGCTTTCTCTTTCACATGGAAGCTCGTTGCAGGACACGCTGCGTCTGCTTACGCTATGGTTCAAGTTTGGCTATCAGCCTGAAGTGAGCTCGGCGATGAGCGAGGGATTCTCCAGTGTGAGTGTGGACACGTGGTTGCAAGTTATCCCACAGGTGTGCATAGTCGTACCCTACCTATTCGCTTAGAAGATTGTTTCGCATGTAGTTAATTGCTCGCATCCACGCGCCAAGTACAAGCGTGCGACGACTCGTGCAACAACTGCTGTCCGACATTGGCAGACAGCATCCGCAGGCGTTGGTGTACTCGCTGACTGTAGCGATGAAGTCGCACACCACCACGCGACGACAGTCAGCACTCTCAATCCTGGATAAAATGCGAGTGCTTAGACCCACTCTGGTGGAACAGGTGGCTATTCGACAGAGGAAGCGTGCTGACTCGATACTCTTAGGCTTTGATGGTCAGCCAGGAGCTGATCCGAGTGTCTATTCTGTGGCAGGAAATGTGGCATGAAGGCTTGGAGGAAGCGTCGAGATACTACTTCGGCGACAACAACATCGAGGGCATGTTCGCAATCCTCGAGCCACTCCACCAGATGATGGATAGAGTATGCTCAGTGGCGCTAACCTCTCTCACCCTGTATCGCAGGGACCAGAAACGGTGCGCGAAGTGTCTTTCAACCAAGCGTTTGGGCGTGATCTGCAGGAAGCACACGAATGGTGCGAAAAGTACAAACAGGATTTGAGCCAGGAGAACCTGAACCAGGCGTGGGACTTGTACTACCAGGCAACTCCATCTATGATCGCCTGAGCTGATTGGCATGCAGGTTTTCCGCAAGATCTCCAAAATGCTGCAGACAATGACGTCGCTGGAGCTGTCGAATGTATCTCCGAAACTATTGGAAGCACGAGACTTGGAAATTGCGCTACCTGGTATGGCATTGGTAATGCGTTTTCTGACCCCACACGCTAGGGAGCTATAAAAGCGGCGAGACGCTTGTTACAATCGAGCAGTTTGTGCCAACACTGACGGTCATTTCGTCGAAGCAGCGTCCTCGCCGGATCACAATCAAGGGCAGTGACGGCAAAGACTACAACTACCTGCTCAAGGGACACGAAGATCTTCGCCAGGATGAACGCGTGATGCAGCTGTTCGGCTTGGTGAACACTTTGCTACGAGCAGACCCAGAGACGTTTAAACGGCGTCTCTCCATTACGCGCTATCCGGTGATCCCACTTTCGATCAATTCAGGCCTGCTGGGATGGGTGCAGCATACCGACACGCTGCACTCCCTGATCAAGGAGTATCGAGACTCTAAGAAGATTGTGCTCAATGTGGAACACCGATTGATGCTTCAGGTAGATGCTGCTGCTGTTGCTGCATTTGCAATGCGTGATCCTTTTTTTAGATGGCACCTGACTACGATAACTTGACGCTGCTCCAGAAAGCCGAGGTGTTTGAGTACGCGCAGGAGAACACTAGCGGGCAGGATTTGTACAACATTCTATGGCTGAAGAGCAAAAACTCCGAGACATGGCTGGAAAGACGCACGAACTACACTCGCTCGCTCGCAGTGATGTCCATGGTCGGTTACATTCTTGGTCTCGGTGATCGCCATCCATCGAATCTCATGCTGGATCGGGTGTCTGGCAAAATTGTGCACATCGATTTCGGAGATTGCTTTGAGGTGCGTGTTGTTGAGTACACGCTTGGTTGACTGATTTCCCGTGACCACGCAAATAGGTGGCCATGCATCGTGAGAAGTTTCCGGAGAAGATCCCATTCCGATTGACACGCATGTTGGTAAACGCCATGGAAGTAAGTGGCGCTGTCTCCATGCTGGCAAGCGTGCTATGCTAAGCCCGCGTAGGTGAGCGGCATCGAGGGGAACTACCGCACTACGTGTGAAATTGTGATGCGCATGTTGAGAGACAACAAAGAGAGCTTGATGGCGGTGCTAGAGGCTTTTGTGTACGACCCGCTCATCAACTGGAAGCTCTCGCGAAAAGGTATCCCGTCAGCATTGTGTAGCCATACTAAACAGCCGGACGAAAAGATCGTGCTAAGGCAAAGCTACCGGAAATCGGCGGGATCGAAGACGGTCCCGAGGACAGCAAATACACGTTGGCCTATCGACGACAATCTCGCGTTGATGTCAATCCGCAAGGTATGGGCACAAGCGTGCTAAGCGGCATTGGCTGACAGAATGCGGCAGATGAGGAAAGCGTTCAGCCGGAAATGCTAAATCAAAAGGCGGTGGAGATCATCAATCGGATTTCCAACAAGCTGACGGGTAGGCGGCGAAGCAATGTAGCTCTTGGCCACTCATCCGCTCACCTAGGTCGTGATTTCAAGTCGACCATGACGTTGGATGTGCAGACACAAGTGGATAAATTGATCCAAGAAGCGCGTGCCACTGAAAACCTTTGTCAATGCTATATTGGATGGTATGCTGTTTTTGATACGTGCTGTTGTAACGCGTGTCTACCGCAGGTGTGCTTTTTGGTGAGCGAGTCTACAAGTGGTGGCTGTTCTGCGGGGGGAGGGGGCTCCCTAGTAAACCTTGTTGTACATTGGACGCCACGAAGCAAATGGCGCGGGCTTGGCACATGTCGCTTCGCGTGAACGCGTTCTCTTTAGGCATTCTTCATTCGGTCGCTCACTGCTCTTTTGCGTAGCGCAGGCTGTCAACGCAAGCTCGACTTCCTCCCCCGCTCTCCCCCGCTCTGTTGAAATGGTAAAGTTAGCCAAACGCTAGACACTGTATTAAGCGATTCCTTCCCGCTCAAAATGCCGGCTACGTTGAAAGAGAAAGACATAAGTTAACATTGCTAGCTGTTCAATGAGTCACAGCTGTAGCGATTAGGCCCGCTCGTGCTCATCTCTTTTCAAAGGCAGCAAGTAAGCTTCTGCCAGCTAGAGGCTTTCGATGGGCGGAGCACTCTGTTTCTGCTCTCGCAGTTGTTTACCCCCCAGACTGGTACAACATAAGCTTGACTGACAGAACGGCACGGCGTACTAGTGGTGTTGGACAAAGCGGCCAGCCTGGACCAGCTGGCATCCTTCGTTCGTGGCGTGGCAGGCAAGGAGAAGCCAGTTGCGCGGCTGCACCATGTATGCGAACCGCATGAAGAGCAAGGAGTACACACACAGGGCTGTGAATGGATGTGTCGTCATCAAGAGCGACGTGTCACACATGCATACCGCCAGTCATCTTGCCGCTGATGATCTCGGGATCGCGCTTCATGTCGGCCATTGCGGCAATCGGAAGACCCCAGTTAGCAACTGGATTCACTGTTAAACAGGACGTCAGTGAAAGGGCCTTCTACCTGGCCCCCAGAAATGCTTGGTTGGACGCGCCACCGCTTTGTCAGTGTCTGTTTGTGATGAAGTCACCTACTGTGCTGCCGCCGCGTGTCAGCACCCGCCATTCACCAACGCGCATACCTCATCAAATATTTTCTGAACTCGGGGCTGGTCAGGCGGGCGGTGAAGCGTTGCGCGATCGTGTTTCCCGCTGCGCCAGACATGTTTTGAGTGGAAAAGCAGCAGCGTTGCACCTTTCCCGCTCGCTTCTCGGAATTCCTCATGCGTTTCGACACTGTTGCCGTGATTGCTGCGTGCGTGTTTTTTTATTGCGGCGTTGCCGCTGCTGAAAGTGAGCCTGAAGTAGTATCAGACGCTCAACCGAAACCGCCCACAAAATTGATCATCGGTCAGCGGCATCGCCTCTTCGCCGCCTATTTCTCACACCCACGAAGGAATTAAGAAGCGTGTGTCGTGCGACGCTCCGTCGAAGCACGGCGACCGTGTCAAAGTGCATTACACAGGAACCCTGTTCTCTGATGGAAAAAAGTTCGACTCGAGCCTGGACCGTGGTGAGGCGTTCGACTTTCGGCTAGGTGCCAAACAAGTCATCAAAGGCTGGGACCACGGGCTGCGGAAGTAAGCGTCAATCTTTTCTGCAGTGGTGTCACCGGTTGCAGCATGTGCCCGGGTGACAAGAGACGACTGAAGATCCCGGCTGAGCTGGCGTATGGAGCGAGCGGATCGCCCCCCGTTATCCCTCGTAAATCAATGACAAATGACCATCTTATTAACATTTTGTTACAGCCAACGCAGCACTAGTTTTTGATGTGGAGATGCTAGAAGTAGACGGCGTAGCCTATGATCCACACGTAAGTGTCGACGATTAGGGAGTGACCTGACCCCTAACGAACAAGATGGCCCACACTGATAAGATTGAGCTGTGATGGTAATAAAACGGAGTGCGTGTCGAGCGATAGTCTCGTTTAATCCCAATACTTGATCAGGTTATCCCATCCGCAGGTCGCCATTTTACTGGTTTCTTGTGGATGCCATTCCACGCCTATACATACGCTCTCGTGCGCCTTGATCTTGCTGCAAAGCGGCGTCAGCAACCCCTTCTTCGGCATCCCACTTACTGAAGCTGTCGGCATGTCTTCCAGTCCCAGAAGTAGACATGGCCTTGCGCATCTCCTGACGACAGAAATCGGCCGTCCGAGCTGAAGCTCACCTGGCACGCGTAGCCAGCACACTCGTGGCCCGTGAACTGTTTCTGACGGTTCTGCTTGAATCGGTCGCGACCCGCATACACAACAATCTGATTATCCAGACTTTGGCAGGCAATCCACTTTCCTAATCACACGTACGCACCCTTAGTAAGCAGCCGCACCGCCGCACCACTTCGCATCCTACCGGTGGGATGAAGAGCAACACTGGGCATCGAGTGCATGTGTGGCTCAGCTATGTATTTAACAGTCACCGGAATGCCGAACTCCCAGGCTCGAAGCGTCTTGTCATCTGACGTGGACACGAATCGCCGATTGCCGTCCACAAATGTGATTGTGTTGACAGCACCGAGATGCTGATTGTACGACTGTGTCACACTAGCAGTTCTGGTGTCCCACTACGCGCGTTGGTGTGAGACACTGTCCCAGATACACCGCACCACACCACCCCACGCTACACGCTCACCTGAATAATGCGCTTGTCGGAGTAGCCAGCCAAAAACAGCTGTGGCCGGACCGGGTTGAACTTAACGCAGTAGGGAATCCGATAGTTCATAAACCGCTGTATGCACTGTCCAGTCTCGGTGTCCCATAGCTTTATGTACTTGTCGTAGCTTGCGGTCAGGAACTGCGTGCCATTCTTGTTGAAACAGATGTCCCGGACCGCTTTAGAATGTCCAATGTATGTCCGCAGGCACTGGCGCTGATGATAGACGTCCCAGAGCTGAAGACGGGAGGCGCGGCGTGTATGAGTGGTTGACACAGCGTCTGCGCCAAACCTTGACTTTTGCATCCATTGCACAGGAAAGCAGCATGTGTCCGGATCTAGGGAAGAAACGAATAGCAGTAACAGGTTTCGTGTGTCCCGACCATGTGTGAATACACTTCTTCGGAATAAAGCATTCGAAAGACCCCAGCTCTTTGCCCAGGTCAACATTCGCGTCCACCGGCGGATGCAGATAGGATCGGCCCTGGTAATCGTAAAGCTCTCTGCCGTGGAAAATTGTCTTCTCCTCCATGACCGGCTCCGCTTCCACCACCTTTACGCCAGACGCAGCGGATGCCTCGTGCGGTCTTAGGACTGGCGTCTACACGCAAGTGTCAGCGTTGGATGATACTGTCGTGGCGCTACCTCAAGCGAACCTTCCGGCTGGCCATCCACTTCTCCCTCAAATCCAGCCCATGGGCCACGATAAGCATTCTCGCCCTCCAAAATGGCAATATCGCCTTTGTCCTTCCGCTTCGGAAGCATTGCGTACTTCGCCTCTGTGTCGTAGATTGTCGCACCGCCCAGTTTGACCGCCTTCTCCACATCGCCGACGAAGCCGGTGCCGTCTTTGCCAGCGCCAATACCGCCACTCAGGCTTAGATTCAGCATGGAAGGGTCTCTGGCATAGCCCATTGCTTGGTAGGTGCGAAACTGAGTGTTAAAGTCGTGTTCGGAAAAGGCTTGCGATTCAACGTGACCCATCAGCGTGTTCTTGACAAAGGTGGAGGAGGTGGCGCGCCCAGGATGCTCAGGACCAGCAAGCGGCTTGACAAGCGAAGAGTAGGGCAGATTGACGGCAACGGTAGTGTCAGTCGCATACAAGTGAACCTCTTTCGCATCAAACGGATCCTGTGCGCGTGATGAGTCGCTGGGAGCAGGGAATGCACCACCTCGACCACCACATCTGGTGCTGAGTCGATATGAGCGCGCTTTGCCCGTGTTGCGGACTCGTCCACTTCGGAATCCGAGCCGTAATCGGCGGTAAGCAGCGATGCCATGCGCGTTGCAGTGGTTTTTTCGGAGAAACTCACGTTGCTGAATGAAACCGCTTCCCGAGCCTTTTGACGACGGCGATAACGACGACGAGATCTTCCATGGTGGCTCCGACATTTGGTGCGAAAGCTAACGGTTGCATAACAGACGCGGTGGAGGAAAGTGATCGGCACGAAGAGGTGCCAGTGGACGGCTTTCAGGAGGTGCTAGCGTCGATTCCTACTGCCGATGAGGAGGTACTTTCTAGCGCGGCCTGCAACGGTTATCATCGACCAGCAACTAGTGCAAAGCGCAGAAGCGTACAAGACACAGGGAAACGAGCAGTTCGCTTGTGGTGCGTATGAACAAGCCGCTGAACTGTACCAGAACGCGGTGGATACGTGTCCACAACATCGACAAGAGTTGGCGATTTATTATGGCAACCTAGCCGCGTGTCAGATCAAACGCGTAAGCATCACGCGTGGAAGATGGCGCGTCAACGTGCCAGCTTTGTTACGAGGACGCGGTGAAGTCGTGCACCAAGGCCTTGGCGGCAGATCCTGTGTATTACAAAGCCAAGCTTCGTCGTGCACAAGCCAACGAAAGACTAGGGAAGTGGACCGCACTGTCTGAAGCACAGAAAGGTAGTCGAAAGCGGGGCATGCTGTTGTGACCTGTTGATGCAGACTACTCGGAGCTTGCACTTGTATCCGAGGAGTATGCTAAAATGTGTCGTCCTGCACTGGCCAGTCTTCCTGAGCGCATCTCTGCACAACAGGAAAAGGAAAAGGATGAAATGATGGGTATGTGGTGATGATGGTGGTGGTGATGGCGTTGTACTACGCGCAGCACTAAGGCATGTACAGGAAAGCTGAAGGATTTGGGAAACACTTTGCTGGGTAAATTCGGGCTGTCAACCGATAACTTCCAGATGCAACAGAACCCCGAGGGCGGCTACTCCATGAACATGAAGCGCTAACATAGACGTTGGTTCATGGGTGTGTATCATGGTATTTGGTATGATCATGCATTGCAGCATGCACGGTCTGGTGAATGAAACATTCGTGAAAAACGTTTAAGAATCACGCACACACACACACACACATGCACGCGCATATACACAAGAGGGAAAGCGAAACATGCTTCTTACTTGCCGTTATCATTACGATCAGCGCTCACGGCTAGCCTTGTAGAAGCAGTTCCAACGCATGCTCCTGGTCGCCATTGCTCCGCTCAAGCACTTCCCGTACACGCTCTCGAGAAAAGCCCATTTCGCAAAGCAGCTTGCTTCCTTCTGGCCATCTTTCTTTGGCTTCGGGCGTGGCAATCTCCTTCTTCCGCACCAAAGTGGTGCTATCGCTTGCGTCGCTTTTTCTTTTTCGTCCGTTCCAGACCGCGCCAGTGGGTCTTTCCGCAAGCATACCGTTTTTCTGCGCATACTGCTGCGTCCATGCACGCGCAGTCTGTTCGAAATCCTTGATATCCTCCATGTAGTGACGCGCCACTTGCGCGTCTTGTGGATCAGATGGCTCAGGCGTGCACAGAAGCGACTGCACAGACAACAGCGCGGACTTGATGGACAATGCTGGTGACCAGTTCGCGGCCAGGATGTCCAAACATATCACACCCGTCTGCGAAGATACATTTGGATGGTAAATGGGTGTGATGAATTGGATCACCGGCGGCTGAAACGGGTACCGTTCCGGGATCTTCACATCCAGCTCAAAATGGCCGTCAGCGTAAGCGGTATTGTCAGGGCCCATGAACGAGCAGCGCAGGTGAGCTGCATCCAGCCGGGGTTAGACATCAGAGCGGCAATCAGATCCACGTACACAGAATGTCTTCTTCAACAGTTTCGATGATCAGGCCAGAGGACGTGTCGCGTTTGCATTCTTCGATTTCTTTAACAAGTCGGCGTTGATCAAGTCCACGTAGTCGCGACATCTTTGGGAGCAGGAAGATGAGTCACGTGACGGGCCACTGCAGTGGCGATGGCGAAGATGTCGCGGAAACGCAAAACGCCTTGAAGCACACGCGCGCCAAGCACATTTATTGTGGCGCAGGCGGTCAAGCTACGACAAGTCGAATCCAGCGTCTGCCGTGATCGCGTAGACCAGCTTTCGTTGGAGCTCATCGTCCGTTTCGTATGGAGGCAGTTTGAGCAGGTTGAAGCAGGTGGACGCGGTGGGCAGTTTGGCGATTTCCACCGCGCCAGCATTTCGGATCGAAAACTTTGGACTCATTTCACCGAATCCTAGTAGAGGAGCCCGTGCCACGCTTGTAACAAACTTGATCAGCTTCTGTTTGAGATCCTCGTTGAACGCCAATACCACGCGCCAGAAGCGTTCGATGGTGGGATGCGTTTCGTTGTACTCGCCGTCATAGACGGTGTTTGCACGCAGATCCGCGATGTCTATGGGCTGTGGTGTGCCGCCAATAAGCACTTGGAGCTCATGCTGCATATGGCCGCCGTTAGCAGCCTGTTGCAAACGTGTTTTCGCTCCCTCGCTCGAATTACCTGGTCGAACAAACGAAGCCAGCACGGGTCAATCAGTTGACACAGCCCCTCGAGGAACGCACGGCATTGCTGGTCGATTTGTGTGTTGAGCCGATAGTTCGCAATCAGATGCAGATAGCGCAGCCGATTGTCGTTTGTCACCGAAATGGCCGTGCCGTGTCGCACCAATTCCACTGTTCTTCGTTCTCCGAATTCTAGCATATTCGCACCCTCACAGTTAGGCAATGCCGTAGAGTAGCTGTCTGTCCATACCGTTGTCAGTGACCGTGAAGTTCAGGCTGAATTCCGCCACGTTGCCGGTATAGTTTTTCAGATACAGCAGCCCGTTGTACAGCTGGTTGTCCAGGGACCGCAAATCGTCAACTATAGTGCGGCATGGTCAGGCTGGTGAATTGCGCGCGTAAGACGTGCAATGGCTAACACGTCCGAGCCACTTGCTCAGGAAGAACCCCGCAAAAGCCAGATCCACCAACAGTCCACTGTACAAGGCCTTGCCGAGCATCAGTCCGAGAAATCGATAGTAGCTAAGCTGGTGCTCTGTTTGGATGCGCAAGTGAGCGAGTAACAGATGCTCAGCCGACCTTCTTTAGCGTAGGCGTGCGGGTTTGGGTAGAGCAGATTTTCGTTGCTCTGCAGAAACAAGCCGTGATCCGTGTCGAATGCTTCTCGTACCAAACTGTCGCAGTGTCAATCGTCTACACAGGCACTCGAGCCCAGGCAACGTACGAGGTGAGGAACTCCTTGAAAACACCTAGGCGCGTATGAGAAATAAGAGACGTTCTACAGCAATTACCTCCGCCATCGATGCCCGCTTCTTCTATGCCATGCACATCCACAAACGTGATACGAAGCCGCCCCTTGAGTGTTTCACCTGTGCTCACATTTAGAATGACAACCGGCTGCTATGGATACCCGGTAAATGATTCAGCGAACTGAATCCGTCCTCAAAGATGTGGTTGCGTCGAATGCGTGCCACACCATTCTGCGAACCGAAGATCAAATGCTGCTGCGGTACTGTTCTGGGGAGGGAAGACGCATTGGCACACATCACCCACATGCATCTACCTTTGACAGTCGTTCATAACGAGCTGGCGAAACAGTTGGACTCGGTCACGGAACGGAAGCACGAAAGGGATATAGCGCAGCACTGCAAGGCGGGACGCACGCAGCGCGTCGCTAGGAGAGGCGCGCGTATTGGCAGCATGTGTGTTACTTTCGGTGCCGAAATCCTCTACTACATAGACAAACTGGCTGACAGACAGTTCAGACGAATTCACTAGCCAGTGGTCGAGCGGGCAAAATCGTTTGCGTGCACTACAACACGCACACGCACACGCACGCACACACGCATGCACACACGCAGACGTGAGTAGATGCATATCACAGCACAGTACAGCACAGCATAGTACACTTACTCGCGAGCGTGCAATAGTTTCAACAGATGAAGAAGAGTGGATCGGAGCAAGCCAATGTCTGCACCGTAGCCGTTCAAACACTGCTGCAGACACAGCTTCTTCTCGTGCCAGTACATGAAGAACACGGTGCTCTTTCCATAGAGCAGCAGCACAAAAAGGGGAGCGGGGCTACCTTGAGCACTTGCGAAAGTAGTATCAGGTCTTGCACGGACAACGGGTTTGCATCGCTGTGAAACTCGTCATCTCCCATGATCATCAGAAGACGAGAAAACACACGCGCAAAGCACATCATGTTCGCCCATGTGGGTCCATTTTCGGTGTCTATGACAAGCACGCGATTACGCAAAGAAGCAAAGAAGCAAAGAAGCGTTACTGGAGAAGATGTTTGAAGGTGGAGCGTCAGTCGACATGCTCGGGATCAGTCTCGATGCCACTATAGTGGTCCATAGCTGTCTAATCAAAGGCTCGCACCGTTTCGTGCGGAAAGCTAGTGTGGTCAACGCTTCGTCGGCAATCGTCGGACATCTCCGGAGCAGTTGTTGGAAAATGCTGACGGGGAAGTCGATGCGATGGTCCAAGTCTCTAAATATAGCCTTTAAGTGGTCCGACGATAGCAGCTTCTCTATTGAAGCAAACATGTGCCGGTCATGAATGCTTTTGGTGGGACTCAGCAGCGACAAAGGTTCTGTTGCAGCCAACGCGTGCTCATTGGACGCGTCGTCAAGATCGGTTGCTTCCATTATCTCTGGATTCTCATTAGAGTGTCGCCGTCTTAGAGCCTACTATCGATGGCATCATCGCAGACAAAGGGGAGTGGCGGCATCCCTTGAAGCAGTGTGTCCACGAGCTGGACATACATCCGCTACGCAACGCTGAGCACCGCCCCTTCTTCTCCAGCACCTACCATCCACGTAGCATTCAAAGCGGATAGATGCGACCATGAAAACTCGCTAAGGTTGGCAAGAAGTGGAACAAAGTCCGCGGTGTCCATGAAGGGTAACGACGCATTCAACGCCTCCAGCACCCCTTCAAGTGACACGGCCTCGATCAACGCAGGCGCCTTCTCCGCGGAAAAGTACATCAAGAAAGCAGGCACAGTCATCACCTGCATTATCAACGCAACCGTCGCTGACTCTGTGCACACTTCCATGAACAGCTGTTGATACATCATGGAGACAAGGTGTGCATGATGCTGCATGAGCGAGCTGTGCTGAGAAGATAGGTGTTTCGCAAGGATTTTGAATACACCGTGTGAGATCATTGTGTTCGCTAGCGTGTGGCGAAATTTACTGCAGCGTGTCAGGACAGCAGTGCGACTGACGACCCAACTGCTTACCTAAACAGCGCATGGTCCGCCACCAGAGCAGATGTGTGGTGCAAGCATGATTGGAGTAGCTGCTCTGGAACGGCATCGGGGCATTCACTGTAGCCGATGTGTAAGCAGATGCATGGCGGTAGCACACACACCTTGCCAATAGCAGAACAAGCATCTTCCCGAGTTTTCGACACCACTGCGTACATGCGCCAGTAGCAGCATGCTCGTCTAGTGCAATACGAAGCCACATAGGTATGCCTGATGCGTTCCAGACATGTGTCAGCGGCCATGTGTACCTGTAGCATCATGTGTGAGCAGTTGGCTTTCCAACTGTTGGTGCGTAGCGTGGAACGCATCCGCGCGCGTGTGCTGATAGTATGCTTTTCCAAATACGGATACAAACAATGCCACATTCACCGACAGCTGATGCGTGTGGGTGACGTTTAAGCACAGTTCGTGTAGAATAGCTAGCTTTGCCAACTGCTTTGTGCGCACTGCTCGTACAAACGCCTGCTCACCGCATCTGCACTGTCCTTCCACAGCAGAGACCACGCACCTGCAGTGTACGAGCAGCGCGCTCGCGTCTACGCACCTCCTCTCGCTTCAGCCGATCCTGCTGGGTGCGAGTGAGCAAGCGGTCGCGGTCTTCATCGCGCTTCAATCCACCCAAATTGATGGGCCGTTTCTGCCGGTACTGACCATCGAAAGAGAAGAACATGCCGATGGAGCAATGATGTGTTGTGCTTCAATGCAGTTGAAGAAATCGATCGGCCCAGGCAATCGCGCGAGTGGCGGCCAATGCTCTGGATGCTGAAAGCAGCGCTTGGACAAGCGTGTCGACTGGCGATAGCAACACTTCACGGACACGTCACTTTCACACTTTCACAGCATGTCTCTTGAAGGTGCGTTTCGTCGAGAATGCTTATTCGCACTTGTTTGCACCTGTTGTTTACGTTTGTTTGGCAGAAGTTTATATCATCGCAACCGCAAGAACTCCGGTCGGAGCTTTTCGTGGCGCGCTGTCCGCGCTGTCCGCCGTTGAGTTGGGCGTGGTTGCCGTGAAAGGTAGGAGCAAGCGCGTATGTGCGTGCATCTGCTTCGCAGCGCGTTAAGCGTGCTTGCAGCGGCCCTGTCGAAGACCAAAGTGCCGCTGTCTGACGTAAACGAGCTATACCTGGGCAATGTTCTTTCTGCCAACCTGGGCCAGCATCCTGCACGACAAGTAGCGCTAGGCGCTGGGCTTGCTGTCGACACCGTGTGTGTGAATGTGAACAAAGTGTGTGCGTCTGGCATGAAAGGTGGGCGTTCATTGTTTCTCGCCATGACTAAGCTAGCTGTGTGTAAGCTATCGCACTGGCAACACAGGCCATCCAACTTGGCCACGCACAGGTCTGTCGCGGATAGCTTACTTGTTGTGTGTGCGTGTGTGCGCGTGTCAGAGAGTAACCTTGTGGATTGCAGGTGGTGGTGGCTGCTGGCACAGAATCCATGTCCAATGTGCCTCATTATCTTCCCTCAATACGTGCGGGCGTCAAGTACGGCACCGCCATGCTTACCGATGGTTTGGAACGAGACGGCTTGACCGACGCCTTTTCTGGCCTGGCAATGGGCAAGGCTGCAGAGGAGTGCGCTACACGGCACTCCATTAGCCGTGCGCAGCAGGTAGCAAACAACAGTCTGCGTTTCCCATCTGGCTAGGACGCGTTCGCCATACAAAGCTATGAACTGGCATTGGCTGCAACACAAGCTGGACAGTTCCGCGATGAAATATGCCCTGTGCAAGTTTCCCAAGGACGTGGACAACCAGCACGGCTTATATGCGAGGACGAAGAACTCTCCAAGGTTCGTGTTCGCCACTGCACCCGGCTCATCAAGCGCGGCTAGTATGATCCGTCCAAGCTACGCCAAGTAAGACCGGCGTTCGTGGATGCTGGCCAAGAAGGCACTGTGACTGCCGCGAATGCGTCCTCTCTCTCTGACGGTGCCGCTGCGCTTGTCCTCTGTTCTGGTGCCTATCTTCAGCAGCATCGTTCGTTTCTGCAGGGGCCGGTGTTTAGGGTGCTCGCGACTGCCGACGCTGCCACCACACCAGAGCAATTCACCGATGCACCTGCACTTGCGATACCACGCGCGTTGGCGCGTGCTGGACTGACGTTAGCACAGCTGGATGCTGTGGAGGTGAACGAAGCATTTTCTGTCGTTGCTCTGGCCAACCAAAAAATACTCGGCCTCTCGTCAGAAGTGGTGAATCGACGCGGTGGGGCGGTAGCGTTCGGTCACCCATTGGGCACAAGTGGTGCACGCATTGTGGTCACACTGACTGGATGGGTCACGAAGCATGGTGTGGCTGCAGTGTGCAATGGTGGAGGTGGTGCCAGCGCAATCGTCATTGAGCGAGTGGATCAGTTTCTGTAACAACAACCCTCAATGCAACACTTGGCGATGAATAATACAAAGATATTCTCTTGCACAGAAACACGAATGCTTTCGCCGCAGCGCCGCAGTGGTCCCATAGATATATATGCCAGCGTGCTGGCAGTGTGCCAAAACACTCTACGACTCTATGTAGTGGTGGTGGTGGTTACCGCTGACGTTACTAGCTCAAGTCCTTGAAGCTTACTTTGTCGGCACCATCGCTTGTGTCTGCTTTCTGCGATGTGGCGGACACGACAGACATTCTCTTCGTTCCGTCCTGCTGCTGTTGCTCGGCCTGTTGCCGTAAAGGACAGTTGCCCCATTTTGGTTTTCGCTGGCGACCGATGTTCTCGATGAAGATCATGGGCACACATGTGCTCCCCACCAGCACGATCACACCCACGTTTCCCATGTCGTGGAAGAGCAGCGGAATGAAGAGCCAAAATGTAGCAGTGGCGAGGCGAACAGAGATACGCGTGCGCTTCGATAGTATGGTCATGTCTTTCTGATCAACATTCTGGTGAAGAAGACCGATGACAGCCATCAGGTACAGGGTGATGGCGAAACTGACGCAGAAGAGCCAGTGCGCAGCGTGTATGCTCTCTTCTTCTTGCACGAGCAAGCGGAGCGCACCGCCGCCAGCCGTCACTGCCATCACGGTGGGCAGATGGACGGTGGACCACAGCAAGGCGGTAGAGCTACTGCGTCGAATCGCGTGCAGATACAGGCGACTTCCGTCGACGAGAAAGTACACCCAGTGCAGACAGAAGACAAGGAGCAGCCCAAACACTGCTTTAGCGTAGCGGAGGTCAAGGCCCTCGTAGTTGAGGCTGGAATAGAGGGTAGCGGCAATCGATTCGCCCAGCACGATGATGACAAACAGCCCCATTCGCTCTGACTGGTGCTCAATGTTGAGCGCAACCATGTGCGTGACACTGGAAATGTATGTAGGCAGGATCTTTGGGACCCATTTCATCATCAGAATGAACAGTGCGGCCCACACATACTCTGACATTAGCCGTGAGGAGGAGGTAGGGAAGGGCCACTCACCGAGCGCACACGAAACGCACCAGAGCGCGATGCGTGCAGAGCCGGGGCCAGTGAACACGGAAATGAGCCAGCATAGAAACGAGGTGGTGGTACCAAGCCCCATGAAAGCGAGATGATGGCGGAACGGCGGGTCGTTCCAGGCAAGCAGGCCCAACATGAGCATGCGAGAGAGCTTGGATACAGCAACAAAGGCGGCAAATGTGGCTCCAGTGGATTCGAACGCATGGTGTGCATTGATGGCTAGACCCAGGACCAACACCATTTCCTAGCAATGGTGTGTGTGTGTGTGTGTGTGGCGTGAGACCATGGCGCAAGGAAAAAGACACAACCTACCCACAAGAAGTAGACACGATGCAAGACATCGTCGGTGGCAGTCATGTTGATCCATTGGTGCATGTCGTACCTGGAGCAGACGAGGGGAGAGGTGGTGAGTATAGTGTGTGTGTGTGCTGGCGATGGTGCAGATGCAAGCACATGACAGGCAGTACGTACCACACTTTCCAAAAAGTAGAAAACAGCACAATGAACTCCCAGATGCTGGTGGGGGTGATGTGGTGTTCAATAAACTCGGCAAGCAAGGCGACAGCTCCGACAAACACCAGATCCCAGAAAAGCTCGGTCCAGGTGGTTTTCCGTTCAGCGTCTTCCCGGTGAAGGACGTTGGAGAGCAGAAACTGCCGCACGCGAGGCAACTCAATGAGAGATTTGAACATCCGACGTGAATGGTGATGGTGGTGGTGGTGGTGGTGACGATGATGGCCAAGATCAGAATCGTTGTCAAGAGACGAGAGGACGGAAGAAGGACGATGATAATGCCCATGGTGCTCGCGCAGCAGGTTCATTTGCGTGGGACCAAAGTGATGCTCGGTGTGGTGTGGTTGCACATTGGTGCTCTCGGTGTTGTTGGAAGAATCCGTGTCCGCACGTTGAAAAGCAAGCAGTTCCTCTACACGCGCACCCGCAGTGTCAGCCACAACGCAAGGAAGGGAACAGGAGAGTACGTGAATAGTCTGCCAGCAGCGTGCTCACCTCCTCAGCACGCATCATCGCAGTCCGTTTCTCTTCCTCCAGCGCGCGTGCATGCTCCTGGAGGGCAGCCACCTTATGCTTTAACGCTAGCACCTGTCACGCCATCACCGTCACCACCGTCACCACCGCCACCACCGCCGCAATAAGCAACCAAGAAAGCAGAAGAGAGGGTACGTGACGACGAGAGCCAACCAAGCAGTACAGCTGGCCATCCTCTTCGGAATTGTTGATGACTTGGTTGTCATGTTCGACGATCCGCACGTCTATGTCGTCCATTGTAAACTGGCTGGTGAACGGCATGACAGCCACCGGCTGGTGGGCTGTCGACTGGATGCGAGCGACCTCGACTGGATCGTCTTCAACATGCTCCACAGTGACAATGGCTGTGTTTGGCTGGCTGTTGGAAGGCGTGGCGGCGAACATGCACGGTGCGGGTGGCGGCGGAGTGGCGCGTTTGCCACAACCAGTCTGAAGCACTGCGCCGTGACTGCTCTGTGGGTGCTGCAGGTGATGCGCGTTGGTTACCGCCAAATTACCGCCTGCTCGCCACAACAGGACGCGTGGCGAAGCATATGTGTGGATAGAAGAGGAGCAGATTGTCAGAAGCAGGTGTGTGTGCGTGGTGTATTGCTGGCCTGTTTGCTTCGCTCCATGGCACCCTGCACACCCCGCATACTCATGCACCAGTAGCCATGAACACCGTTCCAGCGTCCATTTGTTTCGTGCAATGTAAGCACACTGACGCAGGGCAAGCTATGCGGCACTGCTTTGCACGATCCACTGCTCGTGTCTTCTAAGCAATGCCTGTACAATGCACTCTTCTATCTCCTCCCCGACGAGCATCTACGCTGGGTTACGCCATACCTCTCGCACACCCTCTCGCACACCCCACAACCTACCTCTTCCGCGGTCAAGGTGATGGCTTCCACCCCGTTCGCATCCACAAACCACACGCGTTGTTTGCGTTCCTTGAGCACGTTGCCAATGACCAGCTGATGGCCGTATCGTTGCAGCGAGTGCTGTGCTTTGGGTATGAGAAGCGCGGGATCCGTCTCCAGCTGGTAGGGGAAAGGGATGAGAGAGATGTTGCGGTGCTATGGGCAACCATTGCCTACCTTGAAAGACGTGATGTAGGCGTGTCGAGCCCATTGTGCTACCATGGGTGACAAGCACTTAGGAACAGGATCCATGGTGAGTGCCAATTGACCAGTGCTGCTTTGGATCTTATGCTCCGCCTTCAAGGGAGTGAGTGCGTCGTGGCAAGACACACTCTGTAAGCTACCATCTTGGAGGGCGGTATGAAGAAGTCGGATACAGCCGCAGCCAAGTAGTACAGCATGTGGAACTGGAAGGGAGCCAGCTGCTCACAGCACATGCGCAGACAGAACAGATAGTCTGCAACACTGACGTATTCCAGCTTCAGCAGCGTGCCCTCGTGTTTGACCTGTGTGAGGGGTGAGAAGGGAGGTGTGCGGCAACACGCCACGTACATGACGATACGTGGAGACGACGCTGGTGAACTCGTCGATGTGTGCACGGTCCACTAACACCATACACACATGTGCCACCTATGCGCAGAAAGCGGTACCTTGCATGCCATGCTGATCGTTGGTCTCCAGCATGTCGAAAAAGCAGTTCTTCGCATGCGTGTAGTGGCGGGTGTATGGCTGCAGCGAATACTGGCGGTGCAAGAACACCACCGCGTATCCGTGGCGAAGGAACTGCTCGGCAGAGATGGAGCCACGGGTGCCCGCACTAAAATTGTCGAGAAAGCGCACTGTTTCCTTTTCGAGGGGAACAGTGGTGCCGCCGCTCTAGCTGTGGATGAGGTGTTGGTGCGCAGTGCTAGCCGAGTACCGTCACCAGCACACAGCGCCGCTTGCCAACATGCTGCACCACAAAGCTGGCTAGCCTTTGCTTGTAGTCTGGTAGAAATTCAGGAGCAGAGTGTTCTTCGAAATAGGCGTCAGCCATCAACGCACGGCAGCGGTAGTGGCGGTGGCGGTGGTGGCGGTGTGCGAACGACGTGTGCTGAGAAAACTGTCGCTGATTTCTGTCACCCACATGTGAACCCAAACAATGTGTATTCTTAATTGCGTCTATAGCGCGTTTTCTAGAGCGGATAGCTGTAAGAATGGGCTTTCAGCTAGTGTGCTACACACTAGTAGTTGGGCACGTATGTTCTAGCGGTCCTCCACGAACAACAGATGTCTATATAGAACCATTGCTGTTTGCTGTATCCGCCACACACATGGTATCCACTCTGTTCCAGAGTGGATGCCTATCCAAGTGACTTGATGATGCACAGTACAGACGCTGTGGTCAAGATCATCGAGGCGAGTGTAGGTGAAGCGAGCGTGGATGCTGAACCATACTCATCGTCATGGCCGGGGAGCACTTCATACTCATTAGGTAGTAAGCTATTCGCTGGTTTAACTGCAAATGTGTGACGAGCAACAATTGAGCCGTTATTAGCAGTTGCGTTATACACCTTTATGAGCACAACATGATTGGCCCAGTCTTCAGGAGTCTCTTCGAGAGTTACGCCTTGTTGACTTGTGTTCACAGGACCGATTGAGTCCCAAGAATTAGATCTAGTGTCATTTGCCTGACTGAATACAAGTCTGATTTGTTGAGGGGCAGGCTCGGTAGCATACCATACAAACTGCTGAAAGGTACCTGCCACAGCATACATTTTTTCTGAAGGAGCCACAATGTGGATGCCAGCAAGGATG